>LBNU01011085.1:10224-26183 GCA_014162995.1 Artemisia annua
ATTGTAAGAAATAGAATGGACGGGTCCGAGACAATGCGATTGAAATTGATGCTTCAATGGGATCTTTAAAGGATGAACGGTGTAGAATATGAAGTAATGAAATATGTTATTACATTGTATTTATAGGAAGTCCAAGAGGCACTAGTTACTTCTACTATTTTACCATTTCACCCATTGGACTTTTATATATCATGAAATTACATCATAAACTTTCATAACTAAATGATTAAATGTAAAACATAATAAGTCTAATATAGCAACCTATTACAAACTAATGACCGACACTTTGTAAGCGTGAAACGTGTTCCTAACAATATTTTCCAGTATTTTGATTCATATTTGAGTGTTTTTGTATGTTTTGGCAGTTTAAATGGTACCAAAATGATGAGTATTTACACACTCATCAATCCCCCACACTAAACTATTGCTAGTCCCTAGCAATCTTTTATGAAAAATTTAATGGATTTTATGTCTCTTTACCAAAAGCCATTACTTCTGGAGTAGCCAAGTGTTTAGGTTCAAGTAAGAACTTTGGTACACTTGATAACCAAATGATTTTGAGCAAATCATCAGCTGTCAACGGATTTGATAAGTCTTTACCAGAAGCCGTTTGCTTCTGGACTAGCCAACTCTTGATGGAATAGTCAACATCTTGGTGAGCTGATTACCAATTATGGTTTTTCCACTGCCTTTACCACAAGCCATAATCTTGTGGACTAGTCAACTCTTCACTATTCAAAAGATATGGTGAGATGAATACCATACAATTTTGGGCAAATTGCAAGCTATCAACGGATTTGAGATATCTTTACCAAGAGCCGTTTGCTCCTGGATTAGCCAGTCCTTTTGTTTTTTAGACAAGGTAGACTGATTACCACAAAAAAAAAATTATAGCATTTCTAAGTGTGAAAAAACTTTAAATTTTGATCAAATGGGGGTGCTTGATGGAACATGTGTTTGAATTCGTGAGAATTCCCCCCCACACTTAGAAATGAATATTGCCCTCAATATTCAAAGCACCGGGTATTAAACCAATACTTAGAACGTAAGAAGGAAATATTAACAACCTTTATTTCAGGTTTATTTACAAACATATTTTCATGAAGCTTCTTAAATAGAAGCTATCACTATTTTTAAAAGTGATGATGATTTTTTTTTCTTAGGATATATACATATTTACATATGTACAACATAGGTGAAAACCTATGCTTATGCTACTGTTTTTGATTCCCGAGTCGCTAGCTTGACTCGACCCCGTATTGATTTGTCCTTGAGGAAATCCGAACAATATGTGGGGCATCTCCCCCACACTAGGATGGTACACACGGGTGATAAACCCAGGTTAATGCTAACATTTTTGTTTCTCGAGTTATTAGCTTGACTCGATCCCCTTATTTATTGGTTCATGGGGAAAGTTTGAAGATCTGGGACAACCATAGGTGGTATATCCTCTCCAAAATAGTGCTTTAACCGATGGCCATTCACTTTGAAATCAGGTCCGTCATTTTGAGATAACTCAACGGTACCATATGGATAGACTTTTGTAATAGTGAATGGACCAGACCAACGGGATTTTAGTTTTCCCGAGAAGATCTTTAATCTTGAATTAAAAAGAAGGACTCTATCACCAACGTTGAAAACGCGGTTCTTGATTTTAGAGTCATGAATCTTCTTTGTCTTTTCTTTATAGATCAAAGAGTTCTCGTATGCCTGATCACGTAGTTCATTTAATTCATTCATTTGAACTTTACGGTGATCTCCCGTAGTTTGCAGGTCAAAGTTTGCATGTTTCAGGGCCCAATAGGCTTTGTGCTCTAGTTCTATCGGAAGATGACAAGCCTTTCCGTACACAAGCTTGTAGGGCGTACACCCGATAGGTGTTTTATAAGCTGTACGGAAGGCCCAGAGTGCATCATCCAATTTATCCGACCAGGATGCACGATTTTCTCCTACGGTCCTTTCCAGTATTCTTTTAATACCCCGATTTGAAACTTCTACTTGTCCACTTGTTTGTGGGTGGTACGCAGTAGAAAGACGGTGAGTTACACCATACTTTTGCATGACTTTGTCAAATTTGTCATTGCAGAAATGCGTACCACGATCACTGATGATAGCACGTGGAGTTCCAAAACGGGCAAACAGGGCTTTGAGGAACTTCACAACAACTCGGGCATCATTAGTGGGAAAAGCTTTCGCTTCAACCCATTTTGACAGATAGTCAACAGCCACGAGAATGTATTTATTTCCTCGAGATGATGGAAATGGCCCCATAAAGTCAATGCCCCATACATCAAAGATTTCACAAACTTGAATTGCATTTTGTGGCATTTCATTTCGTTGTGAAATATTCCCGTGACGCTGACAAGAGTCACAGGTTTTGACGAAATCATGGGCATCTTTATAGATTGTGGGCCAATAAAACCCGGAATCAAACACCTTCTTGGCGGTGTAGTTGGGACTATGATGTCCCCCAGTAGGTCCAGCATGGCAAGCCTTGAGAATATCAACGGCTTCCTGACCATATACACACCGCCGGATGACTTGATCCGCACAGATTTTGAACAGGTAGGGGTCGTCCCAGAAGTAATGTTTAACATCTTTAAAGAATTTATTCTTCTGTTGGGACGTCATCCCTTTCACTATGAAGTTACCCGCATGGTAATTTGCGAAACCAGCAAACCATGGGGTGGTAGAGTCTCCACGAAAAGCAACCGTATTTAGTGTCTCAAGAGGAAATATTTCATTTATTTCCTTTTTCTCGTAAACATCTTGGTGTGGGTTCTCTAATTGGGACAGATGATCAGCAGCTAGGTTCTCAGCTCCTTTTTTATCACGTATAATGATATCAAATTCTTGTAGGAGGAGAACCCAACGGAGCAATCTCGGCTTTGCGTCTTGTTTTGCAAAGAGATATTTTAGAGCCGAGTGATCCGTATACACTACGCATTTAGTCAATATCAAGTAAGGCCGAAACTTCTCAATTACATACACCACGGCTAATAATTCTTTTTCCGTTGTGGTGTAATGAGTTTGAGCCTCGGTCATAGTTTTGCTCGCGTAGTGGATAGGCTGAAAATGTTTCACTTTACGTTGCCCCAAGACTGCACCGATAGCAAAATCACTTACATCGCACATGAGCTCAAAGGGAGAATCCCAGTCGGGGGCAACTAGAATGGGTGCTTCGGTAAGCTTTTTCTTTAATGTTTCAAAAGCTTCAATGCACTCCAGTGAGAAGATAAAAGGAGCATCCTTTTCAAGAAGATGGGTCATGGGCCGGGAGATTTTAGAAAAATCTTGTATGAATCTACCATAGAATCCGGCATGACCTAAAAAACTCCTAATACCTTTGACGGTAGTGGGATGAGGTAATTTAGCAATGACATCAACCTTAGCTCTGTCAACCTCAATCCCGTTCTTTGATATCTTATGGCCTAGGACAATGCCTTCTTTGACCATAAAATGACTCTTCTCCCAATTTAGACAAAGATTGGTGTCTTCACACCTTTTCAGCATGTTTTCTAAATGGGAGAGACATGTTTGGAATGAATCCCCAATGACTGAAAAGTCATCCATAAAGACCTCCATTGTTTTCCCGATCATGTCGGAGAATATGGCCATCATACACCTTTGGAACGTGCCCGGAGCATTACATAAGCCAAAAGGCATACGTTTATAAGCAAAGGTTCCATAAGGGCATGTGAAGGTAGTCTTTTCTTGATCCTGTGGATCAATGGGGATTTGAAAGTAACCCGAGAAACCGTCAAGGAAACAATAGTACTCGTTTCCCGCTAATCTCTCAAGCATCTGATCCATGAAGGGTAGAGGAAAATGGTCTTTACGGGTGGCGTCATTTAACTTACGATAGTCAATGCACACACGCCATCCCGTAACCAGTCGAGTTGGAATCAACTCGTTTTCATCATTGGTGACAACAGTTATGCCACCCTTCTTTGGAACACAGTGAATGGGACTAACCCAAGGACTATCAGATATCGGGTAAATCAATCCTGCATCAAGAAGTTTGAGAACCTCTTGTTTGATAACATCGTGGATTTTAGGATTTACTCGTCTTTGATGTTGGACTGCTGGTTTAAAGTCATCCTCCATTAAAATCTTGTGAGTACAAAATTCAGGGTCGATACCCTTTATGTCGGAGAGTTTCCAAGCAATTGCTTGCTTGTGTGACTTTAAGACCTTTATGAGAGCAGTCTTTTCCTCATCACTTAAATCTTTAGCAATAATGACGGGTAATTTATCATCACCCTCCAAAAATGCATATTCAAGATGAGGTGGCAAGTCTTTGAGTTCGACCTCAGGAAATTCTTCAGTTTTCTCAACTGATTTTATTTCCTCTTTATGAAGTTCTATGGGAGGGAGTGGAGGAGAATTGTCCTGATTCAACAATTTCTCAAGAAGAAGAATATCTCCCTCCAGATCAATCTCATTGGTATCAATTCCCTCTGGAACTGAATCACTTTTGAGAAACGCCTCGACCTCTTCCAAAAGGAAGTCACTTCCCTCAAACGGAGTGAGAGAAGGGGAAGAGTCGGAAATGATAGGTTGAGAAGATGTAGTGGGATCCCCACTCACAGAATTATGAGAATAACCAAGAAATTCTTGAGAGTACTCCTCTGAAGCAATATCAATGACATCGATTTGATTAACCGATTCAGAATCATAATTTGAGGAGTACCTCGAAGTTTGATCGAGGTTAAAGGTGATAGCTTCATTACCAACACGTAATGTTATTTCATGCTCGAATACATCAATGAGAGTATGACCCGTTCTCAGGAATCCTCTTCCAAGTATGAGAGGAACCCTTGGATCAGCATCGAAATCGACAATCACAAAGTCAGCTGGAAATTGGAACTTTCCTACTTTCACAAACACGTCCTCAGCAATGCCAAGAGGACGAGATATTGAACGATCAGCAAGCTCTAAAGTCATGCATGTAGGAGTAAGATCCGGAAGAGAAAGTTTCTTCCATACTGAATGAGGCATTAGGTTGATGCTTGCACCAAGATCGGCCAAGGCATAGCATTCAACCATTCCCGGAAATACACAAGGTATTAGAAACTTTCCAGGATCTCCAAGCTTTTCAGGAAGCTTCTTTAATAGAACTGCTGAGCAGTTCTCATTAAGTGGAGTTTTTGCCATCTCAAACAGTTTTTCCTTGTTGCTTAACAAGTGTTTGATTGTTGATGCAAATTTGGGCATCAGAAGTATAGCATCCGCAAAGCTTATGTCAAAATGTAATTCTTGAAAGATTTGAAAAAATTTATCCATTTGTTGACTAGCCTTCTCGCGGAGCTTATGCTCATTTAAACGTGATGGGTAAGGAATAGAAGTTTTGGATTTAGGGTTTTCAACTGGGATTTCAACTGGTTCAAAAACAACTCCTGTTTGGGTTTAGATTTCAGGACAACTTGAGGGTGGACGTCATTGGTACCTCCGTTATTAGTAGGAGATACCTTGTCCTTTGTCACCTCATGTTCACTTTCCACTACCTTGGAAGGAGGAGAAGAAGAGGTAGTAGGAATAGTGGGTCCATCATATGAAACACCACTTCTGGTTGTGATCACCTTTGCATCGCCCCTCGGATTAGCGATCGTGTTGCTAGGTGTAGGACCGAAAATATACAAGATTTATGTGGTTCGGGAGGTCTTGGTTGATCAAACATGATGAATGGATACATGTTTCTAGTGAGAGAAAGTAGTGAGAGGGTGGAGAAGAAAAGGAAACTTTATTAAATAAATGAAACAATACAATACACCTAATGCTTAACCACACCCCTCATGGAGAGTCATGAGGGGTATTTATAGGCTCATTACATCACATGTTTGCCTAATGTACTTAAGTAGTAGTCCCTAATGTTACTACTTGTTACATATCTAGTCCATTTCTTTTGTGTGACGGTATCTTATATAAAATAGCAAGGCTAACAATCTCCCTCCAAGATATCGTCACACATGAATGGTTACAATGAGACCTATAAATACATTAACAATGTAATATTACAACAATAGTAAACTATGTTGATGATGTTGAAGCGCAGAGTCTCTGTAGTCTAGATATTGAGGCAGACTTGAAGTTCTCTCATCCGACGATCTCGGCATTTGATCTTTGGCACTACTGCACAGATTTACATAGCTCTGAACTTCAACTGTAATGGTCTAGTTAGGTTATTACTCCCTCCTAACTAGTGAGCCTTTTTTCTTCTTCTGCTCCCTCCTGAACTGACAACTCTCTTCTCATCTCGCAGCGGATAAGGTAGATACTAATGAGTTTGCACCATGGTTGTCGTTCTGGGAGCATCATTACAACATAACTCACATAGTATTACACAGAAGGTTGGTAATACGCTCCGTTGTACACGTCATTAGTACTTCTTCGGTTCTAGAGTAAGCACAATTCCCTCGATCAACCAACATACTAGAGATGAAACACTACTTCTTCTGGCATGTTCTTCTCCCTCCTGATGGTTGCGATTTATCGAAATCATCATACTATTTTGTGTACATGCCATAATTACCCGTACTTTACACTTCTGATGCAATATAGATAGACCATGAACGCATATTTTGTGAGTATATGTCGCAAAAGTATACTCTCAATACTATTCTCTCAAATCAACCTTTAACCGAACCTCATTTGAATTCACTGGCTAATAGTAATGACCACATGTGGAGACAGCCCGATATGACCAACTTGAAAATGAAGTAAATATCCCATCTTGTGACTTAATGCTTGTACGATAGATGTGACTTAATACCTATACTGAGCACTACAACGTAACTCCTTTAAGTATGAGGTTGCACGAGATATTCGCCGCTTGAACAATCCACTGCTTCGCGCGACACTGAGTACTACAACGTAACTCCTTTAAGTGATAGCTATAAACCGTGAGCACTACAATGTAACTCCTTACATCAGTTATAACTAGATTGTCAAGACTGAATTTCCATATGCGCAGACAAGTTATCTTCAATAGTCGTGCATCCAACCACCCCTAAACTTTGAGATAAAATAAGTACACATTTTGAAATGCCACTTCAAAGTCAAACCAATAATACCGTGCAAGAACTCCTTAGTCATTTTTGTTAAACAAAGCAATTCTAGCCGTGAAGTTATGTATCCCCGTGAAAATTAGTAACCCAAAATACCACTCTTAGTCCAAAATTTATTAAACATTAAGTCTTAACAAAATTTTCGGATTAAAATTAAATGCACAAGCCCAGTTCATAAGTCCATTCCAATATAAGCTCCAACCTGGTCCATTGGCCCAACAACAATAAACCTGATCCAATATCCTTTTATAAGTCGTTTTATAACCCTAAGAATACTCATATCATACAACCCTAAAACACACACTGTTAACAATCCGCCTCCCTCTTATCTTTTTCTTACCCAACTCAGATCACATCATCTCTCCTTAATCCAAAAAGTAGCATCATATCTTAGATCCTTGCATCACAACACATTGATATACACGAACAAACACCCATAAACAATATATCATAATCAGTTGCAACGAATCAAACCCAGAAGTTATGAACCGTACACCCTTTTTATATCTTGATTCTCATCCCGAAGAAGAAATGAAGTAACAAATTATTAGTCTTCAAGATCATCTCAATGGTCTCGGGTAGGTTTGTTTGGTGTTTTGTTGTTATTTTCAGTTTAAACAACCAACGAAGCAAGGAAAGATTATAACAAAATTCTTATAAATCTTTTTCTTAAATTCGGATATGAAACTGAAGTGAAGCTTCACAATGGATCTATGATGTGTTAGGTTCAAACAAAAATCTTTTAAAAGATTGGAAAGAATTGAACCATTCTGAGATCTAAAATACTTGTTGACGTTTGATTCTTGTTTCGTTATATATGAGAGTTGTTGGTATGATTGTGTCATAGTGTAGGATAAGATGTTGGTTTTGGATTTGGTTATTGAACCGTTTGGTGTAGACAGCTTCTCGTTATCATACTTCTGTTTGTAGATGATACTTGGACCGATGATGTTTATGAACTGAGGTCTTTTGAGTCTTTGGTATATTGTTTGTGATCGTGGTCTAGTTCTCTTCATCCTCATATCTTTTGCTTTTGATTTCGAAACTTTGGTTGCAAAAAGATTGCGATAAGTGTTGCAGAAAGATTTCGATATGGTTGACAGCTTATCGAGATCCTTTCTTTCAGATTATCGAGAACATGTAGAACTTATCGAAAACATGACTTTATCGAGATCACAGTTATCGAAATCATGTGTTATCGAAAACGTGATTTCGATAAATTAGGGTATTGGGATTTCGATACCAAGAGTTTTCGATAAAACAGGGCTTGACTTTCTCGAAAATTGACTTTCTCGAAAATTTAGGGTCTTATGTTTTCGAAAATTTCTTATACAAGAAATTTTGATTTTTTCCGGCGATTATTCCGACCATAAAATTCCGACCAGCCTATTTCCCAGTTTCCGATGAGATTTGACCACTTTTTGACCACTTTTTTTCACGGTAATGGTACAAAACAAGTCTCGAAAAACGACGGTTACAAACAAGCTGATAAGGGTACTAAATGGAATGACCATATGAGCAGTTTGTAAGATACCAACAAATGAATGCATAAGACTTTTGTTTTGACCATATGGATACAAAAAATATGTATATAAAACTGCTATAAGGTTGTACCCACAAAAAGATAAGAAACAAATTTTCAGATCTGAAAAAAATAGTACAAAAACAGCTTCAAAACACGATTCGAACCACCATAAATCAGTGATAAACACGATGAGGCTCTGATGCCAATTGTAGGACCGAAAATATACAAGATTTATGTGGTTCGGGAGGTCTTGGTTGATCAAACATGATGAATGGATACATGTTTCTAGTGAGAGAAAGTAGTGAGAGGGTGGAGAAGAAAAGGAAACTTTATTAAATAAATGAAACAATACAATACACCTAATGCTTAACCACACCCCTCATGGAGAGTCATGAGGGGTATTTATAGGCTCATTACATCACATGTTTGCCTAATGTACTTAAGTAGTCCCTAATGTTACTACTTGTTACATATCTAGTCCATTTCTTTTGTGTGACGGTATCTTATATAAAATAGCAAGGCTAACACTAGGTAAAGTACCTGAGCCCGAGGGTCGATCATTTAAAGACTTGTTGATCTCAGAGATCTGGCTGATCAACAACCTGTTTGTTTCTTCCTGAGTTTTCATAAACTGCTTTAACAACTCATCAGATGATGATTGTGGAATTTCCAACTTTGATTATGTCCTGGATAGAAATTCCCTTGGTTTTGGTAACCTTGGTTCATTCTAGGTTGGTTTTGGTTCCGGTTTTGCAAATTCTGGTTTTGGTTGAAACCGGGTGGTCCTTGATAATTGTTAGCACGGTAATTTGGTTCATTTTGCGGACGATATTGATTACCTCCTTGATTTGAAGTACCGGCTATAGCATTGGCTTCAAAAGGACTACCATCGGTGGCAGTACAGTTGTAGTATGCATGAGGGCCACCACAAGTGACACAGACTTCCACTTTCTTCACTTCAGCATGTGAAGGATTTTGTGTAAAAGTGACTTTCTTTTGGTTTAAGAGAACCAAAGCTTGAATAGCATCTGTGAGTTTGTCAATTTTAGCATCGGTGCTAGAAGTACTCACGGGAGATGAAGTAGAAGGTCCAGCACTAGCATGAGATTGATATTGCTTAGTTCGTGCAGAGCGGACCTGAGACTTGTTTTCAATGATTGTCAAAGCTTCTTTTGTGGTTTTGCTCAAAAAATTACCTCCGGCGGAGGCATTAAGAGAATCTTGGTCAGATTGGCTTAAACCATTATAGAAGGTGTCCATTTGCATTAACTCGGTAAAACCATGATGCGGACATCTGCGAAGCAATTCTTTGTAACGATCCCATGCCTCACCAAATGATTCATCAAATCTTTGTGTGAATTTCATGATCTCATTCTTAAGACTTGTAGTTCTATGGGGAGGATAGAATTCGTTCACAAACTTTGTAACTAAATCTTCCCATGTTTCAATCGAACGAGGGGGTTGTTTCTCAAGCCAAACCCGGGCTTGTCCCTCGAGGGAAAATGGGAATAGAAGAAGTTTAATTGCTTCATGTGGGAAATTTTTGTATTTGATGGTAGATGCGATCTTATTAAACCATCGAATATGAGCATGAGGATCGTCCCTCTCAAAACCATAGAATTGGCTTTGGGTTACAAGATTCAGTAACCCGGTTTTGAGCTCAAAAGTGTCAGCCACGATGGTTGGAACAACAATGGCATCTCCATAACCCTCAATGGGTGCCTGGAGAAGCTCATTCATTGGGCGGTCTTCTGTCATGATGACAGGGGTTTTGGGTTCAGTACGTATCTCGGGTACGACTGATGGAGCAGAACGTCTACGATATCTCCGAGGTATGTTTGCAAGCTCACGGAAAGGGCTTGATGACCTAGAAGAACGAGTGCGCATGCACTAAGACGAGTCTAAGAATCCTTGAAGTGAAGGAAACTCAGAAAAGGTTGAGAAGAATATTTTTGGTTTAAAAAATTTTTTTGAAATAAATCCAAGTTTCACAGAAACTTAACCTAATAATCACAAATGAGTGGCTTCTTTGAAAAAGGTATACCACTCAAATAGATACAAAGGTAAGTTATATTCTTTGGTTGTGAACTTATTATGGTTTACAACAGCCCTCCTTACACGGAAGACCGAGGATGTTTATTTTATTTAGTTTTTGTGAAATACTTGGTGACAAGTATTCCTTTTTCTTATATATATATTAAAAAGAAAAAGAAAATATTTTCGTATTTTATATTTTTTATGGAAGAAAAATATGATATTTATATAAGGGATATATACGATGGATAGATATTCAACAAACTGATGCTTCAAAAAATTCGTAGTACGCAACACAGCTCCCCGGCAGCGGCGCCAAAAATTGATTGGCTCAGAACCAACAGGTTTGTCACACAAGCTAGCCACTTGTGAATGGCTAACCGTAACAAAGAAACCCTGAAAGTCTAGAGCACAATGCAATGAAATCCTGAGGAGTTTAGCATTTCCCCGGGTCGTTTAAGTCCCAAAGAGATGTGATATTCTGAATAAAAACGAATTTCGAGATCAAAATATGTTGAATAGAAAAGGGGTATATATGAACAAAATCGATCACTTTAACTAAAGTTAAAATCTGTAAATTACAGCGACTTAAATGCAAATTAAATAAAATAAAAATATAAAACTATAATTAAAAATGATGATTAACTATTTAAAATAAAAAGTAAAAAGTAAATACTAAATATAATTATTTAAAACAAAAACAATTATCTAAAATGAGAAAAATAACTTGGAAAAAGAAAACGAAATTCTAAAAATGTAAAATAAATTATAAAATTATAAAATAAAAACTTAAAAACTTATTTATCTAATTATTTATATAATAATTATTACTTAAAAACTATTTCTAATTACTTAAACAAATTAAATATACAACTAAATAGGAGATTATCCTAAAAAATTGCAAATTCAATTTCTAAAAGTCTATGATAACTTAAAACAAATTTTAGAAAATTAAAACTATTTCTATGTCTAGTTAATTACTATTTATTAATTATAATTAATGTAATAAACTAAAAAGAAAATGAGAAAATGTTCTAGAAAATAAACTAAAAACTTAGAAAAACCTAAAAATGTATAAAACTTAATTTAGAACTGAAAATATATTTATTATACTATTTATATAATTATTATTAATTAATTACTATTTATTAACTATTTAACTAATTAACTAGTTTTAATTATTATAATTACCAAATGAACAGTAGAATTTGCAAATTTATTTTTTACAGATTACTAATAACTTATAAAACTTAGAAAAATTATAAAAACTTATCCTAGATTAAAATTTAATACAAAAACTATTTTATTTATTTATTTTAACTAAAACTATATAAACTAAAATGATTTTTTATAAATACTAAATGAAAACTAAAAAATCTGGAAAAAAATATATGTTATATAAAAAAGGTGCAGAAAAATTACAAAAATATAAAAACTCCAAAAAGCACCCAAATAAGCAGTACAATAAGCTGTAACAGCTTATAAGGCAAAATGGCCTTTTGGGTGTTAAATAAAAAAGGGTGCAAAGGTATAACGAGAAAAGTCCCTAGGGCAATTGGTATCCAGGTACACCTCTATCACTCTAAAAGGGGGAGGTCTCAGGTTCGAGCCTGCCTCACCCCTTTTTTGCAAAACATTTTTTGTTATTTTTCTTTTTACAAAACTAACAAACACTTAAAAATAACAAACTTTTAAAAAGGGAAACTTTTCAGAAAAGCCAAATAAGCTTTGTGGAGAGCTTTTTCTACAACAGTTAAGCTTTTGAAGTTTTTAAAAGAAATTAGAAATGTTAAAAGCTTCTAATAAGCTCCTAGCTGAAAACCAAAAGTTGAAATGAGATTAAATAAGTACAATAAGCAAATATGAACAAGATGGTGCACTGGAATAAGCAAATAAGCTTGAAACAAGCAAATAAGCACTTATTGCTCAAACTGCACAACCAAACACCCTTTGCAGTCTAGTTTAAGGGCAAATTAAGCTCACTTAATAAGCTCAAAATCCCAAAATCAGCACTGGAGTAGCAAGTTGGGGTGGCAGGGATTCCAAAAAGCCAAAACTCACCAAGTGGGGACCACTGGTGAGCTTATGAGAAGCTTTTGAAAAAGTTGTGAACTCACTGAGTTCACAGTGAAAACTAAAAATGGGACAAAGTTCTTGCTTATTGCAGGCTTATTTAACAAGCTTGGAAATGAAATAAAAGATTAGAAACTTGAAATCTGGTTACTTGGCTTCTCAAAGAACCAAGATTCACAAGCTAAGCCCAAGAATTGAGCTTATGATGAGCTTGGGAACTTGACTCAACTACACTGAGTGATCAGTGTAGTGAGTGTTTTGGATAAAAATATTAAGCATGATTTCAGCAATCCAATAAGCAGATAAAACCAAAACAAGTACACACACTAACAACTACCCAGAAGGGCTACAGAAATGCCAAATATCACAGAATAATTCCAAGTATTAAGCTTTGTAGGAGCTTATGAAAATTGTACCAAATCTGTGATACAGGGCAAGTTTTTGAAAAACAGTCTAAAAGATAAGCCAAATTAAGCAGTTTAACAAGCTAAATAAAAATTAACAAAAATACTATTATGCAGATTAGCAACAAGATTTTATGAATCCAAAAGCTCAAGTCCTATAATCCAATATTAAGTTCACAATAAAATTCACATGTTTATTCAAAAACTTTTTCTAGGAACTTTTGACTTTTTATGAAAACTTGGAAAGTTGACTTATATGAACTTTGATCTTGATCTAATGACTGATTATGATGTTTTAGACTATAAGGAGACTAGATTAAGCAATCCTAACAACTTTAGAACACATAATCATGGATTAGCAACATAAAAACTCAACAAAGATTCACACAAATGGAATTGAAGGTGATTTTGACTTTTTATGAAATGACCACTGGTTTTCAAGGTTTGTATGAACTATTTAGACCTAAATAAGCATGTAACAACCAAGAATAACAACAAACCAACACTGGAATACCATAAGTTCAGCAAATCCAAACAATCCTCACAGATTGTGAAAACGAGATTTTCAAAACAAATGAAAGATTTAAACCACAAGATTGAATCCAAACTGTTTAACCACTAATATTAAGCATAATCAAGCACATAAACAACAATTATAACAACAAGAACACAAGAATCCAGATTTCACTATTTTCACAGTGAAAAAGGAAAATCAAGCAACTTTCAAACTTATCAAACAACCTATTGATTTTAAGCTAAATTATGACTAACATACACCAAATAAGCATAGAACAATGAAGAATAAGCACTAATAAGAACATGAACAGTAGAATGCCAAAAATGGTGAAACTGCTTACAATTGAATCCAGGCCAAATGATGAGAACCAAGGACCAAGAACCAATCCTATAGCTTACCACTAAGCACTACAACCCAGAGCAATCAAGAATTCACCATGGATCATATTCATTCTTCATGTAGACTGACTTTTTGATTTTTCACTGATTTTTTGTATTTTTTTGTATTTTTTGCTTTTTGATACTAACTTGAGTTTTATGGTTTCTAAAAGCTTTTAGAAGCTTTAGGGGAGCTTATATGAGCTTATTCAGTCCATGAAACACTATCACAACCACAATTCAAGGTTTTCACACTTGAAAGGGATAATATCAAAGCAATAAGAACATTATAACATAAATATTGAAATTAAGACTGGAAATATAATGAAGAACTATAGAAAATGATAATAAAAGTGCTTGGAATTAATAAAACAGAGAATTATAAGTTTTTAACATTAAACGAAATACAATTAAGCTAAATTATCTAAATAGATTTTTTTCTCTTCCTTCTTCTTCCTTATATAGGCTTCAAAGACACTCCACTTGCACCTCTGGACATATCCCACTTCAATCCTAGCCATTGGATGGCCTCAATTTGATCCTAGCCATTTGTTTCATTTTGGCGGGAAAGTCAGTTGTTGACTTTTAGTCAACAATAGTGGGTTAGGCTTTAATTGTTCCGTGTTTAGAGGAGTGTTATGATGGGTTTGGGTGGTGGAAGTGATGGGCAAGTGGGGGGAAACAGTGGAAGCAGGAGGTGGAGGATGGTGGTAGTGCTGAGGTGTGAACGGGGGAAGGAAGAAAGGGGGTGTTTAAATTTTGGGCTTGTGGGTTGGGCCTGGGAAAAGAAAAAGAAAAAGAAAAAAGGGCCGGGGTTTAGTTATGGGTTTATGGATTTGGATTTTGGGTTTTATAAGTGTAAAGGGCCGTTTGGTTTGTATAAATTCACAAGGACCAATAGTGTAATTTCTGCAATTTTGAGGGACCTGTTATGTAAATTTTCCAAAGATAATATAAGGACCAAACTTGCCAATGTTGAATAATCCAAGGACCAAAGTTGAAAATTTCCATTTTTATAAACCCTAGGGACCTTTTATGTAATTTTGGATTTTGAGGGACTAAATATGTAAATTCCCAAAAGTTATTCAAAATGTTCCAAATTGTCAATTATGAATAGTACAAGGGTATTTTATGTTAAATTCCAAGTTTTGAATACCCAGGGACTAATTTTCCCATTTTTGAAACTTGAGGGGTAAGAATTGCCAATTTGTGTAAACTTTTGTCCAGGGACTATTTGTGAATAAGTTTGACTTCCCAAGGACTAAAGTTGACTTTTTATTCGTTTGAAACTTTCAGGGACTAGTTTTGCCAATTTGTGAAAGTTGAGGGACTGAAACTGCCAATTATGCAAACTTTGCATGTTTTTCATTTGTTTTTACACATTTTGCATCTAAGACGTATAAAACACAACCCTGGGATATTTTCCAGTATTTTGATGCATATTTGAGTGTTGAGGTGAGATCTATGACAAATTATTAATATCTAAAGAACAAAGCACAAGATCTCAACCATCCATCATCCTTTCATCCAACGGTTGAGATGAAATCAATAAATAACAAAGGAAGGGTAGAAATGTAATTATGTAAAAACCCATTTCCACCTTTTTTTAAAAAATCACATATCTTGCAAACGGTAAATCTTTAATCTACGAAAAATATACCATCGCGACGAGAATTAAATTATCTTTCTATAGATATGCACTCTTATATACTTTCGACAATTTTTTTTTTCAAAATTTCCGTTCAGACAAATCACACGTGATTTGTAAAATTGCATCTATTTTTCTTTTTATTTTGTAATCTGGTTTTTCGACTCGGCATTGCGAGCCGGCTAAAATCACATGTGATTTTTAAATATGTGATTTAATCACATGTGATTCTATTTTAATCCAGAGAGCAGTAAATCACACGTTAGTCTTTTTTTTTTTTTTTTTTTTTTTTTTTTTTTTTTTTTTTTTTTTTT
>LBNU01011085.1:32561-69856 GCA_014162995.1 Artemisia annua
GGCCGCCACATTGATCACAGATCAAGTATGGGTTTGATAATCGTTTGGTTGGTTGCGACTTATCTAGATAAGATACTTGTTCATTCAACCTACTCAGCCGGCTAACAAAAGGAGGCTTTTCCATGGTCTTGGAAACGCTCATGATCGAATCAGGTTCATCCCAGGTATCGTCTTGATCATTTGCATATTCCTCAATTCTGTCCCATGCTTCCTCGGCACTTAAGTTGGATATCCTTCCTTTTGACGAGTTATTGATTCCCCTTTGGTCGTTTTTAGAGACACTATCGTAAAAGATTTGGACAAGGAACCAGAGTTCAATGCCATGATGGGGGACTTGTCTAATTAGATCCTTGAATCTAATCCAAGATTCGTGGATAGGCTCTGCAGGTCCCACGTGGAAGCGGAGGATTCCATCTCTTAACGTTGAAGTTCTTCCTATGGGAAAGAATTTCTCATAGAATTTTGAGATAAACTGTTCCCATGTGAAGATGGATTCGGAGGGAAGTTTTTTATACCAATCTTTGGCTTTTTCATATAGGGTGAAGGGAAAGAATCGTAGCTGGGAGGTATCTCTAGTGGCCCCGTCCGTATGGAGGGTATCCACTATTTTCAGGAAGTCCTTGATGTGTTGGATTGGATCTTCGGCTTTCAATCTGTGAAACTTGCATACATTTTGGACAAGCCAAACATCGGTTGCACGCAAGACCTCATCTGTGTGTTCATTTGGAAAAACAATAGCATTGGAAAAACCACGACGGGTAGGGGATGAATAATCTTTGAGGCACTTGGGAAGGTGATTTTCCAGAATTTCCTCATTTGCACGAGATAGAGGGCTAGAGGGTGTGGTGTGGTGATTGGATTCTTCCTCAGAAAGGGCTTCATCAAAATTGAGGGCGATACCAATTGGTTCAGACATTGAAAAGCGTTGTCTCAACCTACGCATTTCCCTTTCAGGTTCTGCGTAAGGTTGGATGAGGTTTCCTAATGAACTACGACTCCTAGTGACTCTATGGTTGGAAGAATCTCCATTTACCATGTTGGCCAAGCAAGATTAAAGCGGAGGATTTCGGAAATAGATAGACTAAAGAAAATCCTAGAAAAATAAAATAAAAATCTCACTAGAAAGGAATCTAGTGAGTAGACCTAATAAAATAAAAATTCAACCTAAACAATAACTATTCCCCGGCAGCGGCGCCAAAAACTTGATACGCGGGATTGCGACCACGCAATAGGTTTTACCTCTCAAGGGATCTTGAGAAGCTTGCAATCCTACCAGGCAGTGTACCTAACCGATGTAGTATAGTGTAGTGGTAAGTACGGGGGATTGATCGTTCTCTCACAGGGAATAGTGTTCGTTAGGTATGAAAAACTACTCTAATAGGACTAAGGGTAAAGGAAGATTATTTTTGTATTATTAAGCAAGTAAAATCTCGGGTTTGAAGGAGTGGGCGGAATTAGTTGCTAGTCAACTAACCCAAAAACTACTATTGCAATTAAAATAAAATAACAATAAAATAAAAGGTTGTGAAACTTATATGGAGACAAGTGTGTTTACTTATATTTCCTTACTCCCTAACTATCTTTTACCGGTTAATTAGTGTGTATTAATTGCGTGGATGACGGGTGTATTCCTTAATACCATTCGTGGGGTGGCGTACGTANTTTACTGGTGGCAAGTTAATTATCATGATCAAATACATGTACTATACAATGTTGCTAAGCCAAGACTCGACTCAACTTAAGCTAAAAACGAAATAACAAAGACATAAACAAACATAAAAGGAAACGGGATGGTAGTCCGTATGTTTTTTTCCACTTTTTTTTTCTCATTTTTTTGTATTTTTCTTGATTTTTTTTTATTTTTTTTTTATTATTATTTTTTTTTGCATACACTCTTACCCTACCATCCAAAATAATACATCATAGGGGCCTCGGTCCTCCCCTTACACTTGAACTTTTACATACTTTACAATTACTATTCTTACGACTCGAATTAAGATAATCGAAAAACTTGCAGTACTTTTTAAAATATTTCGCACATATGGGGGTAATAATGTTGTTCTTCCCCATTACTCCATTAAACTAGTACTTATATGGAATGTTACTTTTTATATGTTTTACAACATATATGATTTAGGAAATTAAACATAATACTCCCACTAGCTTTTAGGAATACTTAGAAATTATCTTATTTCAATTATAAATCAAAACATAGATTTAATAATTAAACATAACAATAATCTCCTAGATGTATGCATTTATCCATTTATGGATTATTGCACTTTGTACACTTTCAAAGATTTATTTGAATTCATAACTCCTTTTGATTACTTATCGTCCTCGCTCAAGTAATCTCTCAAGAAAGAGTTTTGATATTCCATTGTCATTTTCATATAAATGAAAATTTGACTATCATAATCTTTATATATTTAATGTGTCTAAGATAGAATATTCAATCACAGTTAATTGCTTAAATGTGATTAATAATCTTGTCATAAGACATGCATTAAATGCGTGTTCAATATTGTCCATATGATTTCTATCCAAAGATTTAAACCTAAAGGGTTACCTTATCTTTGGAGAAACTCATCTTTATTTTCTAGTCTAACTATTAAGATAAACCAAGTTTCAAAATCAATTATCTTTATGGACAGCATCTTAATCATTCATAGCATGTGTACTTTTACCTAATTCCATATTTGGTAATGTATAATAAAATAATTCTCAACATATTAATCAAATATCTGAAATATCCTTGCGGATCTATGAATGAGTATTCCATCATCTTGAAGTTTAACATTTTCATGTCTAGCCTCATTATGATATTCACTAGTTTATTTTAGAAGATTATGTATCTTGTAATTTTATCCTTTAAAGATCAAAACTCCCACTTGCTTTTAGTAATTTAAAGACTATCTATAAATACTCAGCAAATAGAGCAACAATACAGTGTTCTCTTTTGGGATATTACAAATACATATTGATAGTTTCTGACTTTACTTTGTTAACAACCTCTTCATAAGTAGTTGAACAAATTCAGAACTTCAATTTAAGACTTTAATGTGATTCATCACATTCCATCATATGATGGTGTCTTATTAATCTTCTAGGTTGGAGTCTTATTGAGTATATTCAATCCGTACTCATTTTCTAACCTTGATAACTTTTGGAAGAAAAGAAGTCATAGTTATCTTCAATCAAACAACTATAACAAGAGTTTGATTTTCCTAACTGAATGTACCAAAAACATTTTGTATTTCATTAGGATTAATATTGTAAGACAATCTAACAATATTTAAGATAACCATATTCCTTTTAGCTTGTCTATTTACCAACTAAGTTATTTTAATGGTATAATAGTATTTTCAAGCCAATTACATGCTTTATAACACAAGTACTTTTGACAAAGTCACTTCATGTCCATGTCTCTACAAGAAAACATAAACTGTTATAATCCCACTATACGTTATAAGTCACATAACAATTTAGTGACTTCATGTATATGTCTTAATTAAAAAACATAACAAGATAACGTCTTACTTTATTACAAGTCTTGTAACAATTAAAAGACTTTATGTTTATATCTTTACAATGAAACATAAACATGTTAACTAAAGTAATCATGAACACCATCTCTTGGTTTCAATAGTATTTTCAAGTTAATTTATTATTACTTCACAATAATGCAAAACAACATTATTTCTTCATTTATTTATGTTATTCAAAGAATACATAAATATTTAGATTGAAGTAGCATTAGATTACTTTATTAATTTATGTCATTCCAAGAATTCATAAATATACAAATTAAAGTAGTCTTGAATCATATTGACACATGTTCAAATAGGTATCTAATTTAGAAACTGCAAATAACATAATTCAATTACATCAGTTGATCTGCTACTAATGAAAGTATGAATTTACCTTTTCATTGTAATCTAGCCAAGCTCTCACATGACGTAAATTACAACTTCAAGTGTTTCTTAAATTAGATGTGTTATAAACCCTATTATAACGTTAGTCTCTTACCTTACAGTCAAGAGAATCCTTTAAATCATATCTTTATGAGTTGTTTCTTGCACACAATTAAATATAACAATTCTCCCACTTGTGCATGTAACAACCTCATATAGTTGATAAACAACACTCCATGCGTTTGTTTATGTGATCAATATGATTGTGTCATAGATTTCAACATAACAAGTAGATGTAGAACAACAATGTATAGTAAGGAAACGTACAAGACTAACCTTAAAAGTATGAGTGTCTACTTTTGGAAAGTAATTATCTTTAGCTACCAAGATGTCAAAGCTTGTAACTCCCACTGAATTAAAGATCATTACAATAATTTCTTACTCAGTAATAAGTATAAAATTCTCCCACTGAATTTGACAACATTGTAAGTGTTTCATATCCAATGAAAAAAAATAGTGCGCTTTTAACTTTCCAACACTTTTGAATGTCCATACGTAACAATTACTTATGCATTAAAGTGTGCATTCTACTACGTTAATGATGGAATAACCATCAATGCAATTAACTTGAAAAATTGGGCATGCAATTTCTTCCTTAACAGGTCTACCATCCCACAATGTATGTAGAACCTATAAATGGTCAAAACAAAACAACTAGATAAATATACTAGTTAGTCTTTTACCATTTTGCGGTAGTTAGTCTAGTTTCTAACTTTAATAACTCATAAGGTTCTAGTTAACCAAATATCATATTTGTTACTAAGAATTTAATCACCTAATGAAGGTGATAAAATCTTTATAGAAAATGAGCAATTCTTAACTATTAAAGTTTGACATGAGTTATATATTAGAATTTAGACATATCTAATATTCCTATTATCCTTTCTTATTCATGAAAAGGAATAGGATTGTGTCTCACTCTTCTTTCATAGAAAGGAGACTTCCTTTGTCTTATAAGTAAATTTTTCTTAATCAAACATATGTTTGAAAACAGAACGAGATCAATTTACCAAAGTCCAAATGTTGTTTACGGTTTTATCGTTGCATTCATACATTAAATGAATTAACAAAATTCAATTTTAGTATTTTTCGATAATAAAATCTTTAAGAAAATAAAATACCCATTGATAAATATTCATATAAACCATAGTATTTTCTTAAAGCTAGGATCCTTAATTGACATAGTACCATTACATCAGTTGATCTGCTAGTAATGATAGTATTCAACAAGGTAATTGTCGAACAATAATTGCAATATCATATTGCAATTCCTAGATCATTATGGGATTTACATTCACAAAAACCTTTGCAATGTAAGCATGTTTCATCCCCATCTTAATGCCTTGAGTCCAAGCTCTCACTTCCTAATCAATTTAAGTCGTCTAATTTAAAAACTACAAACCCTCATAATTCCATTACATTCAGTTGATCTGCTAGTAATGAAATTATAAAGTTCACCTTTCCATTGTAATCTAGCCAAGCTCTCACATGACGTAAATCACAACTTCAAGTGTTCTTTAATTAGATGGCATTCGACTTAATTTTAAGGGTAGTAATTTTGATGTGTGATCAAAATAATGTATGAAGAAGCATGCATACAACTTCATAACATTGATTTTTACAAAACATTTTTATTACCAATTCACTAAGATCAAATTAACAAAGTTTTGATTGAGGTATTGGGTTCACCAATTAAAGAATTACTAACAATTATCGTCCACTATACCGTACTTTTGCATAAGCCCTAAAGCTTAGTGTTTCGGGTAATCATAGTGGAATTGTAGTCAATTCACCCTTAAGATGATATTTTACGTAAAATAGTGATATAGGTAAGTCTAGATCGGCGATCAAGCAGTTGTAGAGAACCGGTAGGAGCATGAGCTTTAAAAATCCCTCTCTACAAGTACATATCACAGCGACTTTCGGTCTGCCTTTCACACACTATTGTACAAAAACATCAATCAACTAAACCTTGTAAATTTGACTCTTAAAACCAAAACAAATTTCGCCATTTATATAGTCCATATTATTTTTTATACAAAAAGTTACCCTTTTTCATTTATAAACATGTCTAACACAATTAAACAAAAAAACTAGTAATTTAAACAAAAAATAAACAACTAAATAAAACATATATATCTTAACCATTAAATATATATAAAAACATGTAACCACATGCAAACTTAATTCGATAATCCTATTAAAAATCAATTCTAGGTTTTAATTAACACATAATTGATTCCTTAATATTGGAGTTTTCCCCAATTCAACATCTATCAATTAATTTACATGTAAAATCTTAACAATTAAAAATATATCTTTGAATCCATGCTAGACATTCATGTTTTCATGGATTCCACATAACAATTATTGCATATAGTCACAAGAACGTTTACATAAACACATAAACATGTTTCTTAGGGTTTCTAATCAAATTAAAGATCAAAATCCAAAAAACCCTAAAATTTTTTAAAAAAAAATCGATTTATATAAAAATTAGGTTTTTGATTTTTATAAACCCTAAATCTAAAAACATGCATAAAACCAAACAAGATTCGTTTTGTATGTGTTTTGGTAACTAATTACACATTATAACGGCTCATGATGCCACTGTTGGAATTTTATACTCATGTCATACATATATAAATAAAAGCATCAAGTAAGCATAGCGGAAGCAATTAGGATCATATAATGCATAATTAGTTAACCAAATATAAAAGTAAGTGTACCTTTGATTCTAGTCCGAACAAGAATCAATAAAGCAATTCTTCAAATCATGAACCCTAATTAGGGTTTATAGGATTATAAGAATTACCCCTTACTTTTTTGTAATTCAATCCAAGAATCAAACAATAGTGTGTTTGATTCACGTTCTTGTACACACGTACTAAATTGAATTAAAGTTATGCAAGTAATAAATCACAAAATCAACCAAACACTTTGTTTTATGAAAAACCAAATCGAATCCCTAAGGTGGGATGTTTGTTCGATCGGCCTAAGAAGAAAAGAAGGAGAGAAAACAAGTTTAAGAGTTTGCGTGTGCACAAGAGATACAAACAATGAACCCTTGTCTTTGTATTTATAGTGTAGATATCTTGGAGCTCAAGTTTGCATGGGTTTAGGTTGGGAAACCCTAGGCCGGTCGATCATAAGCTCATGGGGGGATTCTAGATCCTTCTTGACTTTCTAAATAATCATACACTTTACTTTCCTTATTTTCGTCTAACGGTCGTTAGCTTTTTCCGTTAAATGCTAACGATCGTTATATATATATTTGTGATTTTAATAAATAAATATAACATTTATATTTAATTATTAATTTTTAATTCTCATACGTAAAGTGTGCAATCCCGTGATCTCGAGTTCGATCCTAACACACTTTTATCATTTCATGTCTATAAAACTAACAGAAAAAAGCTTATAGGGTTAAAATAATTTCAAATATGAACTAAATAAATATTCAAAACTATCTTCTTATGATCAAGTTCTTGTTGTTCCTTTTAGTAGCAATGACTAGTGTAGTTCGCCACTTCAACCATGACTTATGTTAGAACAAGTTAGGTACATAGCATTGATGATTAATTTATGAGTCATTCTATGATTGCTTTGCCTTTTTTTTTTAATCCTAGCTTCCGACATTTCGGCCAACCATTCCGCGAGATTTAAGCTTATCACATAAACAAACCAAATAAATTCCTCCCCTTTTAAAACATTTATAAAGAAACTAGAAGGGTACCCGCGCATTGTAGCGGAGGCCGGAGGGTACCCTGAAATTAAATTTTCCGGTGAATCATGTATTTTAGTTTATTATGTTCTTTTTGACAATAAATTTATGGATATCAAGAATTTCGTTTAGCCCGTGCCCGTTGGCTCATGCTCGTTTGGGCTCGAGCCCGTTTAGCCCGCACCCGTTCGGGCTCAAGCCCATTTGGCCTGTTGCCCGTTCGGGCTTTAATATTTGTATAATGTGCTTTATTATTTGTAGGGTAAAATACAACGTTGGTCCCTAAACTTTTCACGAAACATCACAGGGCACCTTAACTTTTTTTTTAGTCGCCTGGAGTCCAAAAGAGAGGTTTTTGAGGCCAAATGCGTCCCTCTGACCGTTTTCCCTTGGTCAACTTCTGTTATTTCCCCTATGTGCCTTGCACATGAGGGCAAAATGGTCATTTCATCGTTTTGGTAAATTTCAAGTTTAGAGGGAAAAAAACTGCTTGAGCGCATCTTCAGTTTTTTTTTGTTTTTTTGTACTTAACAGTTAACACTCCTCTTTTTTAGCTTAAACAAGCCATAAAGAAACCGATTTGTAACCAAATATGACTGGTAGACTCTTGAATTAGATTAAATGACAAAAGGATTTCACAAAAAGGAAAGGTATAACACTATAACATGACGTCCAGTTCAATAATAATAAACATAAATATGAACAAAGAACAATGTATCATCATTCACAAATATATAGCAGGACAATTATCCATGATGTTTAAAAACTAGAAACTGGACAATATTTATCCTATAAAAACTTATCAACAGTATTTACATACTACAAATCTAACCATCTCTCTAGAAAGATCAACAAATCCCTAGTGCATGGTTTCAGCTATCCCTCCACCAAGTTTCTGCAGCTAACCATAAGCATTTGAAGATCTGAATCGGGAATCTGATGACCAAGTTTCTGCAAACCAGCTTTCAACTCAGCGATGTTTATCTTACCTTGCTTCTTTGTGTCCATTAGATCAAAGCCTTGCCTTATCCCTGCCACTTCCTCAGCCGATAAAGAAACATTTGGTGCCTTATTGGCGTTTTGTATCCACGGATGATCTGCAATAATTTAGACAAAATGAATTAGAAATGTCAAACAATAATATGTTTTTTGGGCAGAATAGTAAAGTGCGCATTGGCCACCCAAGTATTGATAGTTGGACTGGATGGCCTTAGTGTATATATTATCCCTCAAAATAATCAAAATTTTACCTAGAACTTCTTGTGCAACTCCTTGTTCAGTTTCTGCATTTCAAATGAATGGTACTTTCAAGAGTTGAAAGCATAATGAATACATGGTTTGACGAGTTAAAGAAAAATTGAAACTGACCAGCCCAAAATGGTGGGACACCACAAAGCAAAATGTATAGGATAACACCAAGATTGAACTTTCACCTGTTAAATAATACATAATAGTCAGCCAAGAAGACAGGTGACCTGGTGATTACAAGAGAAAAGTTGTAACAATCACCGACTAGACTTGGGCTAGGAAGTGTGTCAAAATTCAGTATACAAACAGACAGTCAACACTCAAATTATGCGAGAACCTACACATTTACTGATGTAATAACCCATCCAATATATTGATCCTCAAACAAGTTTATATTTCGCAAAACAGAAAATATTAACCTCAAGTTAACAATTTCTGTAACAAGAAATTTCTTACTCATATTAACCAAAAACATTATAAACTCCTACTATAATACTTAAAAAATACGTATCTAGGTTAAACTTCAAAAGTGCACAACTAAAACCATGGAAATTAGGGAGTCCATAACTGGTCCATTGAACGGTCTCGACAGCACACTGAAAAAAGTTTGTACGTTTTGTCTGAACTGTCATCACCCAAATTCCATAGCTAGAAGTTCCTATTACAACTTTCCCACTATTTGCAAGATCTTTACCTTTTTAAACTTTGTTCCTAACGTATATCACATGAAATCCAAAGACCGTTTTATTCCACACATCGTTTCAGTTTTAAAAATTCCATCACAGGCGTTATTTTTATTTTTTGAAACCTGCAAAAACGGCAGTAAATGAAGAACTAGTAATAAGGGGTGTTTGTTTCGGCTTATATAGTGTGGGCATATAGCTTATGTGATTTTCGGCTTATATAGTGTGGGCTTATAGCTTATGTTTCATAAGCCCACTTTTTGTGGCTTATTTTGAAACTTTTCGGCTTATATAAGCTTATTATGACATGATAACCTTATATAAGCCGAAAGGATTAATAAGCCACAAAAAGTAAGATTATGAAAAATAAGCCTAAAACCAAATAAGCCATAAGCCCGCTATATAAGCCGAAACAAACACCTCCTTATATCATATTATACGAGTAATAACTATTGTTGGACAAGCTTAAAACCTAAAGAAACCAAAAAAAGGAGGTTAATTGGTTAATGGCTTCATTTTATACACCTATCACAATAGTTAAAGTGTTTTTCTTTCCAATAATAGCAAGTGTTTGTAGCTCAATTGTTGGCTACTAAGGATAATCAAGAATTAATTAACCTTAAAAAACAATACATGAAAATTAAAGAAAAAGAAGAATTGCATACCAGAACAAAGTTGTTATCACAACCAGGTCTTTTAGGTGATTTATCATCGTGATGAACTATATCACCTGCGTATAATCCTCTAGTGCTTATTATTAAAATTAACGTTAACACATATCTGCTTAAAGATTCCATTATTGTTGTTGTTGATGATGATTCAATTTGGTTTTGTTGACGGTGACGAAGACGGAGAACACGACACCAAATGGTACTCTTGCTAGTAGTAAATTTTGACTCAATTTTTCATTCTACTATTATTAATTAAATTAATTAAAAACAAAGTTCATTCTTACTAGTATATCAAAAACAAGTACAATACTAGTAACTAATTTGACTTCAAAAATGAATTATTTAAACACAAAATGAAAAACCCAAATCTATAATAAATCTAAAACCTTTAACGAACCCAAATCTATAATCCATCCGATGACACAAACCCATACTTCAAAAACCCAAATCTAAAATCCTTCAAGAAATTAAATATCAAAAACTAAAACAAATTCATCTTCAAGAACCTGTTGGTTGTTGTCGATGGTGACTGTGACATATCTGACGGATGTTAAATGATGATGGCCATTGATCTGGTGGTGAGCTTGTTGACGGTGACCGTGATTCCGTCGCTGTAACTGTGAAGGTGTTTTAGTGTGTGTGTTTTGTAGGAGAGATAGAATAGAATGAAATGAAAGTATGTTTGGGGTTGTTATATATATATATATATATATATATATATATATATATATATATATATATATATATATATATATGGGCAAAATAGTCATTTAACAGAAATAACGGGATTTGATGAGATATAACGGGGCGTTGACTAACGGAAAACGGGTTAAGGGATGCAATCGGCCTCAAAATCCATACTTTTGGACTCCAGGCGACGTTTTTTAAAAGTTAAGGTGCCGTGCGATGTTTTGTGGAAAGTTTAGGGACCAACTGGGTATTTTTGTCTTATTTGTATTAGTGACATTTAATATTGGAATTGTGTTTAATTTGGTTGTACAATATGCTTGATAATTTGTATTTCTTATGTAAGGGGTGATTTAATAACTGTATTAATTGTATTTATTGACCAGTTAATTAATTGACTACATTAAATAGCATTAATGTGTTGCTTTATTATTATTTTTTTAATATGTGCATTAAATTGTAGTGTACACCACTTTAATGCATAGTGTACAACCCAGACTTTTTAATATTTTTTTATTATTTTTTTAATATTTTTTTAATATGTGCATTAAAAGCTATACTTGTTACAACCCAGACTTTTTAAAGATACTTAAATTTCTAGGCTTTTAATTATATGTGTATGCATCTTTCTTATTAAAGAAATATTTTTGGTTTTAAACATTTTAAGACTTCTAAATATAGATGTCCTAAATACATTATAATGTAGTATAGATATAGATATGCAGTTTACAATATATTAATCGCTTTCAATGTGTGAGACCCTGAAAAACAACAACCTTCTATCTCTAAGCTACAAATCAACGAGAAACTAATAAATTCACAAAAATAAGGCTTTTTGTACTCTTAATTAACTTCGGCCATGAACGAAAAATGCACACCGAAGTTGATTACTCCATTTGCGAAATTGTTTGGACTGCGTTTGCAATTTTTGGCAAATTATATGGACGATTTTTGAAATTTACTCATTTACCAATAAGCAAATTATTGCAAATGCAGTATCTAAAACTTTGAAAGTGCAAATACAGTCTTTATAAAACCTTTTATCGTCCCTAAAAAGTAGAAATGACTAAATTTCTAATTATGACCCAAATCACTTGTCGCAACGACCACACAAACCACAAATGTACACCACGACAACCAGAACTAAAAACCGCTCTGCTGCCCTAACAAAATGGTAGACCTAAAAACATTTATTGAACAAACATCCACGATACTCGCCCGGAAAACAAATGTGACCCCTAAAACAAGCATATCTAATCTTAGTCGTTATTCTGGACCATCCAATTTATACAATGTTGTTTAGAGAGGCACCAAGAGATAATAGATAGTCAATACTACTTGACACAACAACCACTACGACCTTCCCTCGTAAATAATCAACACACAACTCTTTTTACGTCATCACAATATTTATACTTTGATTAAAAGTTTTCTTCTTAGTTTTGACAATATTAGACATTGTTGTTGTTGTGAATGTAGCGCCAAGTATCGCAATATAGGTAAAAAAAAATGTGATAAAATAGATGTGGAGGTCACGTAAATTTTTATCTTTCTTAGGCGGTCAATTTATTATAATTAACTTATAGGTCACCCAAGTATGCATTTGCTTTCGTATATAACAAACTCAGACAATTTTTTATCTAAAAATATTAAAATAATGAAATAGCAAGAATAAGCCTACCTTTAACATATTCAAATAATAACAACTGAAATTGAAATGTAGAATACCAATTTTATCCTTCGTGTACGTGCATCTATTTTTAATCAAAATTATAAAGGAATAAGTAACATTTCACATTGAATATCATATTGGTATTGTTTTGATACATTAATATTAGATTTAATCCTGTTTAATTATTCACAAAGTTTTGACAAAAATTTAACTGGAGTTGGTATAAACGAAAACAAGTATGTATTTCGGTGGCCTATAAGTTAGTTTTAAAAGATGAACAACCTTAAAGAAGAAAGTTCAATATTTGGATGGCCTCTAGATGCATTGTCCCATAAAATAAGAGAGGTGATTTGCATACTCTCACTTTTAATTTAGACACACCAACTTACATTATAAAACATTTATTATAGAGCTAATTACATAAATCATCCTTGTGGTTAGGCTATAGTTGCAAGTTTCGTCATTAACTCCCAGTAATTACACCAATCGTCCTTGTGCTTGTCCATTTTGAGTTGACTCGTCCTTTGACCGGACCGGAGTTGGATTCAGCTGTTAACACGAGGGCACTAATATACCCAAATCTCAATTAATATACCCAAATCTCAATTGTGTGTGTGTATGTTTGTCAAGAAGAACACTAAATACCTTTTCTTTCTACAAACCTCCACAACTAAAACAGGATGGTATTTTGCGAATGTGGGAATGAGGCAGTAATTTGAACCTCATGGAAAGACGCTAACCCCGATCATTGGTTCTACACTTGTCTTCAAATTGTAAGTTTTTTTTTACTAAATGATCCGTAAATGATGTTTGATAATTGGTTGCAGGGTGGTTCAAGTGGTCAGTTTTTTCTTTAGTTCGATCCTCCGATGTGTCCTAGATCCATGATGATAATCCCAAGTTTCTTAAGGGCAAAAAACAGGTTGGAACAGTCTACCATGGAGCTTGTGCAAGCAAACAGAAGGTGAAAGATGTTCTTGATATGTAGTTGGTTAGTTTTTGGTGTTTATGTACTTTTATCTTAGTTGGATGGCTGTTTATACTTAGTTGGTTTCCTTTTTGGATGTTTAGGTATTGTTGTCCTAGAATGGTGTAAGAATTAGTTACCATGTAGTTAGTTCTTTGTCTTTGATCATATATGATGTATGACGAGTTGGTTTTGGTATATCAGTAATGGAAATTGGTCTTTTATATGTACAATATTGATGCATGTTTCTTAATGTTAGTTGTTCAAAGTCATGACAATTTGTGAAAATGTTTGACTTTTGATGGTCAAACTCTGCAAAATGACCCAAACAAATGACTAAAGCTATGATCAAGATTATGTTACAACCTTAGCAAATGAAGCAACATGAAAATAATACGTCTAGACCAATAAACCAGCTGACTTATGATGGTCTAAAATATTAAAATGACCAAATACATCAGTTGCCTTTTGATGGTCAAACTCAGCAAAATGACCCAAAACAAATGACCAAAGCTATGACCAAGATTATAATCCAACCTTAGAAAACAAAGCAACATGAAATAATACATCTAGACCAATAAACCACTGACTTATGATGGTCTAAACTATCAAAATGACTAAATACACCAGTTGACTTTTGATGGTCGAACTCAACAAACAAGTTACCAATACTATGGTACAAAGTTAGCAAACAAAACATGGTAAAAAACATATACAAACATAATGCTTAAACCCAATTGGCCATACATTAAACATCACCAAAGTTGTTTGATTGGCTCTGAAACAGTCAACAAAAGTCAACCAAAGAATTGGTCAACTAAAGTCAAACTATAAAAGAGTCAATGCAATAGCCAAAGGAGTATAGGAATTCCCCGGGTCGTTTAAATCCCGATGAGGAGTGAATGGTATCGAAAACGAGTTTGAGATCAAGCGATTTATGAAACGATGATGGGAAAGTGAGATTGATTTAAATTAAACTACAAGATTATCAATGAAAAAGATTATTAAACACTACAAATGATTACTGAAAATAAGGAAACGATTACAAATTTAAGAAATGTACGTTACGTTTAATAAAAACTTCTACGTACGAAAATAAAAGTGAAATTAGAAATCTACAAACACCTAGATGATGAAAAACACATTTTTACAATCTAAGTGATAAAAGAAAATTTTAAGAAAAAGGAAAATATTTTTTAGACTTTTTAATTAATTAATATTAATTAATTACTAATTACTAATTAAGCTAAGTTAAATTAAAATAAATACTAAACTAATTTATAAAATTACCAAACTTTTTCTAAAACTATTTAACAACTACAGAAGTCTTAAAAAATTATAAAAAGTCCCTAAACTTTAAAAAGAAGCTATTTTAGATTTAAGTTAATTAATTACTAATTAAAAGCTAATTAATCTAATTTAATTAAGAATAATAGCAAATGAACAGTGACAATTAAAAAACTATTTTCTAAAAATATTATTTAATTAATAAAAGCTAGAAAAAATATAAAAAGATGCTAGAGATTAAAATTCAACACTAAATGATTTTATTTTTGATTTTTTTAATTAAAACTAAATAAACTAAAATTAATTATTATAATTACCAAATGAAAAGAGAAAATTATGAAAATTTTTATACACACACTATTTAATACCAGGAACCTAGGAAAAATATGAAAACCACTAAGTACTTAATAAAAAAAAATAGAAAATAAATAAAATAGATAAATCCTATTAAATAGAAGCTATCACTAAAAATTAAAATGATGATTTTCTTATTTTTCTTTTTGAAACTTGATTATACACTAAAAACTAACAACTTTTGTGAAAACAATAATTTTGGAACTCAAAGAAGAGCTTATTGCAAGCTTATGTTCATGGCAGTGGTTAAAAACTGAAATTTTGGATAAGCACAAGCTATAAATAAGCTAAACCACTAAGCTATAGGACAAAATAAGCTAAAGGAAGGTGAAATGTACTGAGATAAAGCTAAAACACACAAGTGAATGCACTGAATAAGCAAAGAATGATGAATAAGCAATTCCAACCCACACTGTGTACAAGACAGGCCTCAAAGTCTTTGCAGGCCTTGATTCAGCTTATCAAATAAGCTTGAAAGCTCAAAACAAGCTTTGGACTAAATATCTTGCACAGTAAGCTTTCCAAAAAGCCAAAGAGCTTAGGGAAGGACTCAATGATAAGCTAACCAAGAGCTTATGAAACTGGGCTGTTGGCACACTGAATGGGTAGCAAAACAGTCAAAGATCACAAGCTTAATAGGTCTTAATAAGCTAGAACAAGAGTACAAGCAAACTAGCACATTCTAAAACACATGCAAACAACATTATATCAACAATCACATAGCTAAAACAAGCTGAAAACTAAATTAACAAGCTCAAAATTCACTGAGCTATAGCAGCATACACTAGCAGTTAAAGGCAACTTAATGAGAACAATAAGCACAACAGGTAAGCAGTGAAGTACAAATAAGCATTAGATCAAACAAGCCAGTAGTAAGGGTTTTCTAAAATAACAAGAATCATCAACTGAGGTCAAGTAATAAGCTAGATGTGAGCTTAGGAAGTCAAGCTGATGAGCACACATCTGTGGTGCAGGGCACTCAACTGGACACACAGGCAAATTTGGATGGACTTTTCAATAAGCAAACAACTTTCAAATCCCACTTTTCTTCTTGATACAAATTCACAAGCAACCAAAGAGTATAAAACAGCAAGATTTTTTAATCTCCAATCTCTTTTGAACCCTACAATTGCTCAAGAAATTTGGCTCATTTTAGCAAACAAGAAACTTTGACTTTTTTATATTTTTGCCAAATTGACTTTGATGACTTTCTAAGGCCTTTAGCTGATTAAGTAAGTTGTGTTAAGCTAAAATAAAACTAAATTAAGCTAGGTTAACTAATTTTTAACTGAGTTGAGTGATTAAAGATCCTAATAATCTAACAGTTAATAAAAACTTGAGGATCAAAGCATTTTTGACTTTTACATGAACACACTCTGGATCATATGACTAAACTGACTTAATGTCACCTAATGTGAGCTAACTATACTAAAAACTACCACTGGAACACACATAAACATACTCAAACAAGCAAATCCAAACACCCCCTCAAGGACTGTTCTGAGAGATTTTCAAAATGATTCACTGATTCAGACCATAGAGATGATTCCACTAGCTATAGTATAATATTATGAACTCAGTTAAGCACAAGATCACAAGTGATAACAACTAATACTCAAGAGTGATTACTAAGCTACAATGGCAGTGAAATAGGAAAATGTGAAAGCAACAAACTCAAATGCACAAACAGGTAACATAGAGCAATAATATCATCCATTTGAACTTAAATTAACACAATTGACCACAAATGAGCAGGTAAGTATCAATAGAACATCAACAAGTGAAAATTGAGATATGGCTTACACATGGTATTCAGGGTAAGAACTGAGAACCAGGTACCAAATTCACAATCCTAACACTTCCCATGAAGTACTAAAACCAGGTCTCATCCCAAATTCACCATGCTCCCTTCCTTCTTCACCTTCCTTCACTGATTTTTTTTTCTTCAAGTGATTTTATCTTTTTTTTTTATATTTTTTTGTTTTTATATCTAAACTAGGCTTAAATAAATTCTGGGCTTCTTAAAGCTTAGAATAAACTTAACTGAGCTTATGAAATAGTTAAATACACATTTTAGCAACATATAAGCTAAAATTGAACTTAGAGCAGTTTCAAGCAAAAGATAATTAAAGTGAAAGAAAACTTGGAAATTTTATTACCGAATCCTTGGTTTACACTGAGAGAACTGGGAATACAACTTTGATACTAAATTTAACACTTAAAAAAATAATTCGACATTAATTAAAATAAGCTAAAATCTACATGAGGTCTTCTCTGCTACAATACCCTTTTTATAGTTGAAAATTAGGGTTAGGAGGCTTCACTTGTACTTTCCCAGCTATAAAATCCACCCTTGGATTAGTAGAATTCAATCTGGACCGTTTGAGCAATTTGGCGCCAAAATTGGTTTTTGGCCATTAGCTATATTACTTGTGCCAGGGTCTCAAATTTGGACTGGGGTGCTAGTTTTGAGTAGCTAGGGTACAAGGTGGGTGATGTTATGATGGTGGAGGGTGGTGTGTTGAAGCGAAAATCCAGGGAAGGATTGCCAGGGTGGAGGGATAAGGTGGGGTGATGTGGAGAAGGGTGGGTTTGAGGAGTTATAATAAACGGGGGTTTATTATATTTAGGTTTTGGGCCGGGTAAGTGTTTTGGGCTGGGAGTGGAGATGGGCCAGGGAAAAGGTTGGGTTGTGGGTGTGTTGGGAGTTATAAGGTTGGCTGGTTTTGGGTTTAGATTAATAAAGGGGTCCGTTTGGTTTTTGTAAGTAACAAGGACCAATGGTGTAATTTAGCTAAAGATGGGGGCTGAAAGTGCACATTTTCCAAAGTTATCAAAGGACTAAACTTGCCAACCACCAATAACACAAGGACCATAAATTCCGTTTTTGCACTTTTAAAATCCCAAGGACCATTTCTGTAATTTTCCCAAAGTTCAGGGACCAAAACTGCCATTTTTCCAAAAATTCATTCAAGGACTATTTTTGACAACTTAAAACATTCCAGGGACCTTGAATGATGAAACTCCACTTTTGTAGATTCCAGGGACTAGTTTTGCCAATTTTTGAAAGTTGGGGGACTAAAACTGCCAATTCTGCAAACTTTGCTCATTTTTCATTTGTTTTTAAACATTTTGCATTTGAGACATATAAAACACGATCCTTGGATATTTTCATCATTTTGATGTGATTTTGCGTGTTTTCAGATGTTTTGCAGTTCAGAATTGACCAAAAATGATGAGTGTTTGCGCACTCATCATTGTTACAACAAAATTATGCATGGTAATAATGTTATGAAACTACTAGTGTTTAAGGTACTTCTACCCAAATAGATGAAAGGAAACATAATTCATACTGTTTTAGGTAGTGCATAACAACTGAACTAAAGGGGTTTCAATGGACTTAGTCTGTTGGCAGACTTCTCAACAATCTTAGTGGTTTTGGAACGGCATTTGGAGCTGCACTTGGAGTTGAACTTGGAGCTGCACTTGTAGTTTGTCTTGGTGCTTGAAAAGCTTGCCTAGGTCCTTGACTTTGCCCTTGACTAGATTGACTTATTCCTTGTGTAGTTTGGCTTGCTTCTTGACTAGCCTGGTTTGCTCATTGACTAACTTGGCTTGCTCCTTGACTAGGCTGTCTTGGTCCTGCACTTTGTTGACTTGTACCAGCAGCGACTTCGCTTAATCCATTTCTTGCAGCAAAGATTCATGTAGGTTGACTAGGACCACCTTGACCCTTGCATCATTTCCTGTTATGACCTTTGTTCCCACACAAACCCCACCTTACTGACTCACCCTTCCTTGAAAGCTTGCCTGTTAAACACTTCGACTTGCAATTTTATCAGCTGACCTCTTCCTCTTCTTACTTGGTCTGTCGATTTGTTTTTTGTGAAGAGGTGGTATTAGTGTTGTTGTAGACTGAACAAATTTCCACATCTCCCTTCCATCACATGGATTTACCTTGAATGAGTAAACATGTGCCCATGTTTCAAGTCTATAAGCAGCATGAACCCAATCTTTATGTACACCAACTCCCATACCATTCTCAGACATGTTGTGTATTGCAGCCATTGCATGTTTACATGGGATTCCACTCAGCTCACTTTCTACAAGAACACACCCTTTTCTCCATGTCAACAACGCACTGATCCAGCCAAGGCCCCTTTACTTGATATTTTTAACCTCCATTCCACTCCACATTGTACTGACTAGCTTCAATTTTTATACTTTCAAAGAGTATGTAATAATAGACGTTAGTGGTCCAACAGTTTTTGTTATCACTTGCTGAACTACTACAATTTTCTTTATCAAGTACTTTATGATATACTCCAAACAAGTAATGATGAGTTGATCTCTGCCACCCACTAACTGCGTATTGAACACCTCACATATGTTGTTTAAGTATCACATTTGGCTCTGTTAATATCATAAGATACAATATAAGTATATGACCAATCATAAGTATGCCCTGGTCCACTGTAAATTAGTTAATTACCTGAAAAGTGTGATCTACTCCATTGTTTAGCTGAGATCTTTAACAACCAATCATAAGCAGCATGATTAAATGTATGAATTTTTTCCATTCTTTTGTTGAATTCAAGCATAGTATTGGTGCATCTTTTTAAAGCATGTCTTTGTATGCACCACCTTTAAACACCAACTTCATATTTTCAAGAATATGCTTAACACAGAACCTGTGTTCAGCACTTGGAAAGGTCTTTCAATGGCTTGTACAAGTCCCTATAGACAGTGAAGGATTGGCTATCAGAAATGAAAGTGAAATTATGATTGCTTTCTATACCAAGATCATATCCAAGTAATTTCAAAAAGGGTTATTACACACGGAGGTCACTAAAGTTTCCCAAAAATTTGCTTTAAGTTACTATAGTTTTTTTTGGTTCAAAGAGGTTACTCAAGTTTGGTCACCGGTTATATAAGTTACCCTGTATGTTTTAACCTTCTACTACAGGTTTTTTTTTCGTTAATTTCAAAAATGGTCTCTCAGACTAACTGTCGTTAGTTTTTTCCGTTAGCTAACGGCCGTTTGCAACAAACATTTGTACTGTTAGTCCTTTATCCTAACGACCGTTTATACTTAACTCAAAATTTGGTTTTCATACATTTTTGTCCGTTTTTCTTACGTTTTTTGACCCTCTTTTTTACGGGTTTTCCGTTTTCATACGTTTTTATATGTTTTCGTTCGTTTTTATACGTTGTCGCCCATTTTCTTACACTTTCATCCGTTTTCCTTACGTTTTTTCCGTTTTCATACGTTTTTGTCCGTTTTTCTTACGTTTTTGTCCGCTTTTCTTACGTTTTGTCCGTTTTCTTACGTTTTTTTTCCGTTTTCATACGTTTTTGTCCGTTTTCACACATTTTTATACACATTTTTACATACGTATAAAACATAACAGGTATAAAACATACAAAGGTGTAGAAAAACGTAAAACTAGTATGAGAACGTAAAAAAGACGTATGAAACGTACACAAGTGTATAAATGCGCACACAAATGTAATAAAAAAAATTATGAAACCTATGAAAACGTATGAAAATATACGAAAAACAGATGAAAACGTACCAAAATGGACAAAAACGTACGAAACTGGAGAAAAACGTACGACAAGAGAGAAAAACGTACATAAACGTAAAACAATGTAAAGAAAGTACGACAAGAGAGAAAAACGTACATAAACGTATAAAAACGGATAGAAATGTATGAAAATATACAAAGATATGCGAAGGAGAAAAATGTAAAAATAAAAAAAATAATTATAATTGAAAAAAAACAAAAAAAAACACACACACACACTCACCGCATAGTAACTTTTTGTTAAGGTTCAGTAACCTATTTAATAAACCCGTAAACTATAGTAACTTCCTTGTAACATTTTAAACTATGGTGCTGACGTGGACAAGGGGAACCGGTAATCAGCCGGTTGCCTACCCTCGCAGTAACATTTATGTAACATTTTTAATCTTTGAGTAACCCAAATGACAAACCCGTTTACTTAAGTAACCTCTTTGAACCAAAAAAAACTTTAGTGACTTAAAGCAAATTTTTGGAAAACTTTAGTGACCTCCGTGTGTAATAACCCTTTCAAAAACCAACACCAAGATGCCTTAGTTTTTGCCTCAACTACAACATATGCTACTAGATAAATCTCATTATTTGCATCAACTCCAACTGTTGTTAGTATTTGACCAAGAAAATGGTCTGACATGAAGCATCCATCTAATCCTAAGATTTCTTTGCCACAAGCTTTGAAACCTTGTTTAAGAGCTCCCAAGCACACATATACCATTCTATCATATCATGTTCTGCAAATACTTCCATTTAATCCTGATGTTCCTGTGAGGGCTGTTCAAGATGATCTACATTAAAGACACTGGTGCTCATCATTTAATGTTCTAACCTCCCATCTACCTTTAGGGGTGTGTGTAGCAAGCATTGTATAAGAACATTGGTATTTTTCTTTTATTTATTTTTTTCAGGTTGAATGACCTTTTTACCCTTGCCTTTAAATGTTTTTAATTTGCCCAAAAGATTATGTCCCCCACTTGTTTTGTTCTCCCTGATTACTGGACCACCTTTGGTTTGTGAAATTGCATTGTAAGCTACAACAATCTCATTGCCAACAAAGCTGTCATAATTTGGTATCGTGCCTTCACATCTAACTCTAACCCTTTCCTTATCATTTTTTTCAAGAAATAGTTTTCTCCTACTCTCAACTGAATGTTTTTTTACTCTTGCCTTCACAGTTTCTTTATCACCAAATTTTTGGCCTAAGTAGAAGCCATAATGATTTGGAACATTGATTTTTGCCTTTCCTATTAATCTTAATTTCCTTAGCTCTTATCTCCTTTCAGGATCTCCTTCATCTAAGTCATTGCAAGATGAGTCATAATCAATAATCTCTAGATGTTGTTCACCAACCTCAACGGATATAGCTAGAGGATCTATTGGGTCTGCATTGAAATTGAAATGTTCATATTTATATACAAATCTTCAATTGTATGTTCATCATCAACAAATCCTTAATCATCTTTTTATCATAATTCAAATCCTCTAAATCACTACCACTTACCTCTAAATCATCTGTCTCATTCTCCCTCTCAACTTCCACTTCTGTGAAAAGCACCAAGCTCTGTCTCATTTACCGCATTATTGTTTGCAAACTCACTAAGTATTTCATCAAGATTATCAAAGGGGCCAATCTCTTCTTGTAATTCTACAGTTGGTTCTTTAGCCTTCTTTGAAGACTTACCTAAAACTAGTCCTTCTAGCAACAATGGTGGCCTGCCCAAGTTAACAACATCTGGTCTAGGATTGAAGGGACCTTTATCATTACTTGAAGGATTGTCCTTAACCAAAATTTTCATTACATCCCCAATGTTTAAGGCCTTAGAGGTTCTCTCTTCCCACTTATTTGTCAAATTCCTAGAACACATAAGTATTAGATTTCTGTTTACATAAGGACTACTATCAATATCTATAGGAGCCATTCTTAACCGATCATCTAGTTCTTGTATTACAACTCCCCTATTAGGTGTAACATACATACTTTCAACTACAATACTTCCATGTTAAATGTACACTCTAATGATCTTATTATTCTTAAAGGGCCGTTTGGTTTGATAATAAGAATCACAATTGGTATGAGTTTGATAGTAGTGGTGGGCCCTTCAACAATGATAGATTCATACCATGCTCCTTTGTCCTTTGATGTATAGCCAATATATGGATTTCACCATACCAATTACCATGAAACAAACAACATATATCATTCCCATAGTCATTCCTTCATTCCCATAGGCTCAAACCAAACGCACCCTAACACATTTTGACAGCTCTAACATATCAAAATCATTAGTCAAAGGATGGAGGTCATAATCTAAGGGAGGTGATTTGCACACTCCCACAATTGATTGACACACTCAAATTATGAGTGTTTTGACATTTATACCCTTACAGGGTAAAAATAAGTAAAAATGATGTGAGGGTATAAATGTCAAGACACTCATAATTTGAGTGTGCCAATTAATTGTGGGAGTGTGCAAATCACCTGACATAATCTAAGCTTATTCGTGGTCTCAATAAATGGTAGTACATTAAATCAGCTAAAGCATAACCTAGTTTAACCATGATGAGTGCTGAAACACTCATCATTTTTGGTCGATTCTGAAACGCAAAACATCTAAAAACACGCAAAATCACATCAAAATGATGAAAATATCCAAGGATCGTGTTTTATGTGTCTTAAACGCAAAATGTTCAAAAACAAATGAAAAACGAGCAAAGTTTGCAGAATTGGCAGTTTTAGTCCCCCAACTTTCAAAGATTGTCAAAATTAGTCCCTGGTCAAAATATTTCAAAGAAAAGTCAACTTAAGTCCTTGGAAAGTTAAAAATGTTCAATATTGATCCTTGGATAAAAGTTTTATGGAAATGGCAAAACAAGTCCTTCAACTTTGGAAATTGTCAATTTTGGTCCCTGGGGTTTTAAATTTTGGAAAAATGGAATTTATGGTCCTTGTGTTATGTGAGTTTGGCAAGAATGGTCCTTGTGAGAAGTTTGGTATTATGGCAGCTTTGGCCCCTCAAGAATTCAGTTTTGGCAATAAAGATCCTTGGGCTTTGCTAAATACAAAACAAACCAAACCTTTTATATATCATAACCCCAAAAACCACAAACAAACCACAAGCCCATCTAAAATCCGGCCCAAATGAAAATATAACCCGGACCTCCCTCATCCCTTTCCCACGTTTCAAATAATAAAAAAAAAACATATACCAGTACTTCACCCCCCTTTCTCCTCTCCCCATGAAACCACCCTAGCAAAACCACCATGGTTTCTGCTTTTCCTCCTCCTCCATAGCCTCCCTCACCTACCCACCTTACAACATTTATTGCTACACCAACTCCACTAACCTTGTCCCAAAAGCTGGTTATATAATTTTTGGCGCCAAAATTGATGAACGGCCAAGATTGGAAGAAAGTGATCCAATGGATGCAGAAGCAAGTGGGAAAAGGTTATTAGGGTTCCCTAACCCTAATTGTCCCCTATATAAAGAAAAAGATGGAGCTGTGAGAAGGAGTTAGTATAATTTAGTCCTAGTGTAATCGTTTAAGCTAATTTTCATAATTTCATTGTGTTTTTAAAGCTTTTAAGTATTGTTCAAGCTATTCCAGTGTACTCTGAATCTTTTTTATCATTCAATTTAAGTGTTCCTTGGGAATTCAGTTTATGTTTATTTTTACTCAAAAATCTCAATTTGATCCAGTGTTGTTTAAAGATGTTGTTATGGACTAAGTTAGGCCATATAAGCTCCTAGAAAGCTTTAAGAAGCTTTTAGAAACCTTAAAATACAGTTTAGGATAAAAAGGCAAAAATACAAAAAAATTCAAGAAAAAAAAAAAAAAAAAAAAAACAGGTTTGGAGAAAGATGAAGAAAGAAGATGGAAGAAAGATGCAGATTGGTTTAGAGTTCCATGGGGAACATTAGGTTGTGGTTGGTTACTATGTTCAATTGTCTCCTAGCTTGGTGACAAGTAAGCTTATTGAGCTCAAATTTCCCATAATATTAGTTGTTGTTTAATTACTCTTATTTGTTACTTAATCCTGCTTGTTTAAGTTCATTTAAGTTTGTTATAACCTAAATAGTCTAGCTTAGTTGTTAATTGTTCCATTTGCTTTGGAAATTATTGAAAACNCCAATAATTTTCTTTTATCATTAGATTTGTAAAAAAGTAATTTTCATATCCGTAGGCTTTTTATTTCTTTAAACTCGCGTTTTATTTTGTGCATTAACGTAGATTTTAAATTAACTTTCGCGTTTTTAGATTTTAAACGTTTCTAGCTAATTTCCTTTCACGTTCTAGTTCTTTTAGCTTATTTAAGCTATTCCTTTTATTCCTTAGTGTAAGATCAATCAAAACCCTTTCCCAACATCGTTTCATAATCACTTGATCTCATCCGTTTTCGATACAATTCACTCCTCGTCGGGATTTTAAACGACCCGGGGAATTCCTATACTCTCCTTGGTGCATTGAGCCCTTAAATGGCTTGACTTTAGTTGACCAATTACTTGGTTGACTTTTGTTGACTGTTTCTGAGCCAATCAAACCACCATTTCTTTAAGATCATTTATTGAAAATTCATCAATACCAATCCAATCAATGTGTGATACCCGTCCATTTACAAAAGTTCTTCCAGGTGTTAGTGTAAACATCATGCCATGTTGGATTTCAAAGAAAAAGATATTTGGGTGCCCATCTGCAATCAAAAACAACAAAAAAACATTAAATCAGCTAAGATCATAACCTAGTTTAACCGCCGTGGAGTATTTTTAAAAACCCTAAAAAAGTTAAGAACAAACCCTAAAAACCCATCTTCCTTACCGTATCTTCTTACTGGATCAAAGTCTGAACCTAGAAATTAGTTTTATCAAAGATTGCTTGTGAAAGTACATTTGAAGTATAATGAGTTGAAGTGAAAGCGAAGTGGAGAAGAACCTGGGTTAAGGTTCGTATAGGTTGGGGCTAAAAAGACGAAAGTGCCCTCTAGTTAACGGCTGAATCTAACGCCCGTCCAGTCAAAGGACGGGTCAACTCAAAATGGACAACCACAGGGATGATTGGTGTAATTATTGAGAGTTAAGGACGAAACTTGCAACTATAGCCTAACCACAAAGACGAATTATGTAATAATGTGAAAGTATTTTGGGCTTTTGACAAAAAAAAAAAAAAAAAAAAAAAAAAAGATATAGATAGAGAAAGACACCACGTACATATTATTATCGTACCACAAAGTCTAAGTGGTTCGGTTTGGTTTTTGTGTTTGGTTGTTTTGGGATAGACAACAAGATAGATATACTTGACAACAAGCCCCGGGGCTAAGCCTGAGGTCCTCTTCATCTTCATCTTCATCTTCTGGTGACGTCATCACCCCCTCTCTTTCATTTAGGGTTTCTTCCTATTCTGTTACTGTACTTTATAATTTTGGCCATGTTGTTATATCATTTCTTCAGAGGTAAACAATAATATCAGATCTTAATAATCTACTAGATCTGATAATTGTTATTATCTTGTCATTACAAGCTGTAAAAATGGGGTCTTTTTGTTCAACTTTATTTATTTTTATTAAAAAAAACATGACTTTTTACTTGCTTTGTGTATTGGTGTTTGTATATATGAATAACAAGTTTATAGCTTCACTACTTTAAGTGGCCGTTTCCCAAAAACCTTTTACATTTTACCCTTTGTGCACACCTAAAAATTACAGTATTATTTTTCCGTTATAAGAGCACTAGCTTTTGGTCTAAAGAATTTATGTATAGTGTCATTCTTAAGTGACACATTTTTTAAATCGGCTTAGTGTAAATAACATGTCATTTATGTTGGCAGTAATGTTTCCAGAACAAATTCCTAGTCGTTTATGTATACACACTCCTAATAACAACTTCACAAGTCACAGGGGTTGTTGTTTATCTAAGCTTATTTCATGGGCTTATTCAAAGTTTATAAGCTTAGGTGAATAAGCTCATAAGCCCCAAAAATTTGAGCTTATGAGCTTATCAGTTTTTTTATAAGCTCATAAGCCCATCAAGTTAGCTTAGACAAATACCTCTATAATTTGCCATCACAATGACGTTGATCAGTTTCTTTGAAAACCGAGTTTTTGCGAAGATAGAAAAATAAGTTTTATTTATGTCGAATCTTACTCACTAATGTCACTTACCATTCTATTATAAATTTGTGAATTATATAGCTTAAATATGATTTTGTCTTTTAAGTTTTTTGAATTATACAGTTCTTTATGAGTAGAGCATAATTTGTAAAATATGTGTTTTGCAGGATTTGGGTAATACAAGCTGCAACTCGCTGCTTCACGTTTAGTGCTATTATATACCCTTAGTTGACTATTAGTTTTATAACTTCGAAGAAGAATGAGCTTGCTTAATAAAGGGGCTTCTACCATCGACAATAAGCTTGGTGCAGCAGGAAGAACATTAAGTTTGAATCCTGATGCTGCAGAATTTGTTCCATTTGCTCTTCGATCACCTTCTGCAGCTGCTGGTGCACCAGACACATCCGCAAGTTTTGGTGCTACAACACCAGGGAAAGCAGTACTAGATAGAATAGAGTCATCCGTGTCAAATAATTCTGATGACGAGGTGCACGAGTTCTGGCGTCACCAATTACCTGATGATATCACTCCGGACTTTAATGATGTGGTGGACAAGGATTCTCATGGAATAAACGCACTTCCTTTTTCAGCGCTGTCTTTAGGAGAAGCTAATGGAACATCACGGTTCGCGGCATCAGCAGGAAGTGGCTTTATGTTTAAGGATCAGCAGGAGGCATCTCCTCGTCAAATGTATGCCAAGAAGATGGGATATCCCGCTTCCTCATTTGGTGAAAATCCCATCACAGCTCGTACCCAACAGTTACCTGCTAAACCATGGGATTTGCATGGCGATCAGCTGCTCGCTAGCCCTAGAGATGTTCCTTCCTACAACGGTGATCCTGGACATGGCTACCTAGATGACATGCTTAATGAGCAACAGATGGAGAATACAGAAGTAAACCCTATTGAATTTCTGGCTTCCCAGTTTGCAGGGTTTGCAGCTGAAAGTCTTGCAGATGTGTATTTTGCAAATGGAGGAGACTTGAATCTGACAATCGAGATGCTTACACAGCTTGAGGTATATCCCACGTTTACATCTCTAACTGATTGGGTTGATATCATGTATATTTTACATTCTTATTTAGTTCCTTTATGAAATCCTAGCATATAGGTCTATAACATCAACTTATCACATTTCTTGTCCCAAAGCACATAAGTACATAAAATATAAATAAATTGGAAGAAGTCTACAATTTTGTTGATGTTACAGTTATTAGTTGCTAGATTTTTGGTTCATATGACTTTGTGTTATCTTGATTCAATTGTTTCAATTTGCGTACGCCTTTAACATCCAATTTATTGATCAAAGTCTACAATTATTGTTGTTTTTCACGTGAAAGCTCTAGCTTGCATCTTATTGCTGATAGTTTCTAAACTTTCTAGGTTGACGACCAAAAATTTAGAAGGCAGAAACCACTTTTTAAGTTTTTAGCCATCCTTAAACTGATATGTGCACTTATTATTTTTTTTTTTTTGGCTTTTTACGTGTGCTGCAATTATTATTCAAGTGCAACATTGGGTCTGGTTCAAATATGTTGGCTTTGCTGGTCGACTTTTGTTTTGTTACTCTTACAAATGGTCAACTTAATTTTGCAAGAACAAATGCTTTAAAAACTTCTTTGGGTCTGGTTCAAATATATTGGCTTGGCTGGTCGACTTTTGTTTTGTTACTCTTACAAATGGTCAACTTAATTTTGCAAGAACAAATGCTCTAAAAACTTCTTTGGGTCTGGTTCAAATATATTGGCTTGGCTGGTCGACTTTTGTTTTGTTACTCTTACAAATGGTCAACTTAATTTTGCAAGAACAAATGCTCTAAAAACTTCTTTGGGTCTGGTTCAAATATATTGGCTTGGCTGGTCGACTTTTGTTTTGTTACTCTTACAAATGGTCAACTTAATTTTGCAAGAGGACAAATGCTCTAAAAACTTCTTTCAAATATTGGGCATCCTTGTGCAAGTTCCCAAGTTTTTCTTGTTTACCAATGTACTGCAACTCTAAACAATTTAATGTTCTTCTTAGAAAGGCTTTCACAAAATTTTAATTATATTTTATTGCAGCTTCAAGTAGACGGTGGTTTCAATCAGAATCAGAATCTGAACTCCAAGGTTTTGTCGGCTCCAAATCTTAGCTCTATGGATTTTCCTGCACTCTCTCCTGCAGACGGTCAAATTGGTGATGATCATCGACATCATACTAATCCTTATCGTCCTTTAGAGAAAGATAACTTGCTCATGTTCAGATCGTCCTCTACCATGGCTCCATCTGGTGGCGCTACTGATTTTGCTTCTGCTGTTAGAAAATTGGCTTCACAGGACTCCAGCATATGGAAGTATAATCGAAACGCTTCTCAAGAGACAACCATTGGATCCAGTAGAAGCTCTCATGTCTTGGCCAGTGCTTATAATGGTGGGCATGGAAGGTTGAATTATGGAGACAAATTAGCTAACCGGAGTTCAGGGCGTTCAGCTCCTGTCTGGCTTGAAACTGGAGATGCAGTCGGTAATGTTTTTCTTATGAAACTTAGTGCTTGTTAAGATAGGTTCTATTAATGTCTTGTGTGTATGAATGCTTTAACTTTGTCGAGATCACAGCAAATATGTATTCTGAGATGCGTGGTGAAGCTCGTGATCATGCACGTTTACGCAATTTATACTTTGAACAGGTAACCTATGTACATTTCATGCATGACTTTGTCTCTCTTTCGCTTCGTCTAAGTGATAATATAAAATTTTAGTTACTGTGGAAAAATAAGAAAAACATCTTGCACTCTTCTATTTGAAAGTTTGTGGCAACCATATCTCCTCTTGCCCTTAAACTTGTGCATATAAAGATTACTTGAGTGTTCTTGAGTATTCATGGCAACAATACCTCCTTAAGAGTTCCCAGAGTTGTGTTAATTCTTTCAAGCAATTGCATTCATAGTCGTTACTTTTTCTGCTTCTTTCTTTGGTTTTTTGTAGCTTTTTCCCCAACCTGTTACAGATTATGCACCTTATTAGAAACTCATGTCAGTAAAATCTGGAGACAGAAACGTAGTAAAATATGTGAGATTATCTTGTAACTAATAGTACCAAAGACCACTCTCCAACCCTCTTAGAGACAATGAGCCTTATTACAAGATATGGCAAATGACAAGATTGTAAGTAGAGGTGGCTAGGTTGGCGTGTTGGGCGGGTAAGATAACGGGTTAAAACATGAATATTGGTATGGTTCGAAACCTGGGTCAGGTTAATTCACCTGCAAACATTTATTTTCATCATTATTTCTGCTATAAATAATTAGTGCGTTAATTATGATAACAAGAACAACAGCATTACAATAGTAATATAATTTTTATACATTAATAATAGACCTTGGGTGACTTTGAACTTGCTCACTGTATTTGACCCATTCCCAGTATAGTTGTTTTTTATTTGATCCGTCTGTTTGGTATAAAACAGAAGTTTCAAGATGCTCACATTTTTTCCGACTACTACATTACTTGCTGGTATTTCTCGTTTGTAATTGTATGGTTGTCATACTAATAGGCTCGCCAGGCTTACCTTGTTGGATACAAGGCTTTAGCTAAGGAACTAAGTGTAAAGGGACAACTGCACAACATGCAAATGAAGGCTGCACATGGAAAAGCTCAAGAATCTATATATCGTCAGAGGTTAGTTATATTTCTGCTCTTTAGGATCGGTCATCTTTTGCTAGCCCAGTAAGTCTCTGGAGTATATTAAGCAACTTAATGGTGCTTCCTGTAGTAAATTGAAAAAACATGCTATATAAAACCATAAGTTTATGTATGTGTAGTCTGTTGTGGACCTTTTTTGTCGATCCAGATTCTTTTTAGGCAGGATTAACAGAAAGCGATTTTAGGTTAGTAATCAGTTATATTCCAATACGTCAAATCAATCTCGGTATGCTTTATTATCATGTTCTTCCAAAAAATACATCTAGTTGGTTGAAATTTGTTAGAATCTTTATATGGTATCGAAATTTCTCTCTATAAGTTTATTATTAGGTAGAGGTAGACGCAAAATGCTACTTGTAATCAGTGGACTTGTAAAACAAATTGATGACTTCATGAACAAAGACATGACTGCTTGATGGAAGTAAGCAAGCTGTTCGTTTCATGGAATTGTAGATCTACTTTCTAGGACTTGGAACATATAAACTAGAGGTGGTGGGTTGGGTAATGGGTAATTCTTTTTTATAGTCGAGACGAGTTCGGTTGGGTAAACTGAAATGCTACATGGCCCAAATTTTGATATACTATAGTATTTATTGGTCAAATATGATTTATTTTCTGCTATTTCAGTAATAGCTCAAAGCTTTTAAATATAGTGATTGAGGAGCTTTCATGCACAAAAAACATACCCCTTTTGGCAAATGTTGCTCGGTTTGACTCGTTAGAGAAGAAACCATAACCTGAATCGACTCACTCATAAGCAAATCAGTCGAAATTACCATCTTTAATTATAAAGTCTTAGCACTTTGAACCACGTAGATTTTCCTTGCAATCATTTCGTTTCTGGGACTTGTTTTGTGTATATACTCTTCGTAGGAACCCCGTAAGCCCAAGTATGCAAGGCAATGGAAGAGGAGGACAAGAGAGGTTGATAGACCTTCATGGGCTGCATGTGACCGAAGCCATACATGTCCTGAAACGAGATCTCACAATGCTAAGGAACGTCGCCAGGTCAGCAGATCAACGTCTACAGGTGTACATATGTGTTGGAACGGGCCACCACACTAGAGGGACCCGTACTCCAGCTAGACTTCCTGTAGCTGTCCAGAGATACCTGCTGGAGGAAGAGGGACTAGACTACTCTGAGCCCCAGCCTGGGCTCCTTCGTGTTGTGATTTATTGAAGTCCAATTATGAAATCAAACCAGGTATAGGAGTTTCTTGACACAATAAAACCAGAAAAAAAAGGAAAAAGCTTAACCCCATGGAATCGAGAAAAGAAAAATGAAAAATTAATGTTCATGTGTTTGTATATGGCAAGAGAGATTAGTCAGTAGCCTGGAAAATTGAAAAAAAGGAAGGGGAAAATGAAAAACAAAAATGTATCTGTGTATCATTAAGGTCTAGCCATCAACAGCAGAATTACCTTTTGGTAGGGAGGATTTGTTGCTTTGCAACATCTTATTTTTGTTAACTGTATCGTTAATTTTTTGTTACACGGTCTGCAGATGTAATGTATGATGGATAGAATGTTTTATACCATAGTTTTTGGCAAAATGTAGAAATTCTAGCTTATGCCAAGTCTTAATTTGTTTACATGCATTTTTTTCCTTTTATCTTCTGGGTTGCATGCCTGTCTTCTATCTTGTCTAGTAAATGAGACCATGGCTAAGAACGGTAGTGAACGGACCCTTGAAATTCAATATCTTCTAGTAACACATTGTATCTTTCTATTAGGCACTCATGGTTCACCTAGCGATGTTCAGAACTGCAAAATATCTAAGGCTATCCAGGACCAGCCTAGAATAGTAGAACTGGTTACAAGATTAGTTTGCTGGAACAAATAGCAAACCATTTAGAATTGGTTAGAACAACTTTTTTTTGGATTGGTCCTGGATTCATCGATTCATTGCGCCCATCCTGTGCTGATAGTGTATACTTACCCTCAAACCCTATACACGGTCATTGTATCCATAGCCTTTGTAGTGGCTGGGCAACATTAGGAAATGACTGAATAGTTTTTGACACATTGCATCTATTGTTTCAATATTTAGATAACACAAATGGGAAAAAGGTAACATCATTCTAGTAAGTAGTAACACCCTTCAGTTGTGAAAATAATATATCGACAAAGCATAAGCGGGGAATAAAAAATAAAAAAATGTTATTGTCTGTCATTTCTAATCAAGTATCACCTTGCACGATTCTTTATCCGAATAGCTTAATATAGTTTTAAACGTGTATATGAGATCGATAATCAGAAAGTTGGGAGGTGTCAATGAGTATCGAACTCATTTCATTAAACTCGTGTACCTTTAAACAAACATTTAAACACTATCAAACTGGTACCCTGGTACCTGAATCCTTCAACTAAACACATCATTCGAACAAAAATCTTATTTGGACATTGTTGCGTGATTGTGTATATAGCCGGACGGTTGCTTAATGGTCCGGACGGAAATATCCGGACGGTCTCTGCCGGACGACCCAGACAAGACGCCGCCTTCAACCCTGATTTCACGGGTCAATGTCTGCCACGTGGAGGCCTATGCTGACATCAAAGCATGGGACAGGATGGTGCGCCACACCCTGTATGTCAGGAACAGTGACCTACTCGTACTATGCACTATTCCGAACAGTAATCAGGTACAATTTGGAGTAGTATAAATACTTCTCATTTACTCACTTATATTTTTAGCATTTACTGCATATTTACACACACACATTTATTACCACCAACCCATACTTACTCTCACGCCGGAGCTTGGTCCTGGGTACAAAACCCGGGGCGAGGCTAACGCGTTTATTGTGATCGCAGGTTACAGCCTTGACCAACCATCGTCCGAAGGACTTCGCAAGAGACTTCGTAAGGTGACAAGGTTTTACACAAACATTGCGCACTTTCAGAAATGTGAACTTTGAGCATTAATGTTAAGGTACTGCTTAACCTATCTGTACAAAAAAATTATTCCGGTTTTGTTTGTTGTTTTATTATCAGATTCTTGTTTATTTTAATATTATGTGTTTAAATTTGGTGATCATATAACATCACAAAAGCTGTGACTTGGAGTTAAATTGAAGTTTGGTTTCGTCTTGTTATCTGACTGGTACGTTGTTCAAAAGCAGTCAAAAAACTGTTCTGAAGTGTCCTTGCTTTCAACAATTTTGATATTGTACCATGATCTACTTAAGAGCATAATTAACACTAAATTATCATACATAATATATGTGCATGGTAGTAAGAAAAATGGGTTTTGCTAACTTGTGCCCTTAGACACATGATAAAAAGTGGGTCCGTGTGTACTTTTTACTCGGGGATCCATAAAAAAGACAAAAAATACAGTATTTTTTTATTTTATTTATTTATTTATTTTTTTGAAAAATGACAAGAAGCAACAAAAAAAGACACAAGGGCCCACTTTTTATCATGTGCCTAAGAGCGCAAATTAGAAAATCCCAAGAAAAATACACATAAATATTTGGACAAAGATACAAATATAAACTATTTATAACGATGATACTTATATATGCAAGGTAAAGTCACTTGTCAAACTTTTGTGATAACTTTATGGTAGTAAGATAAAAGATACTCGTGTTAAATAATTTAGACTTGTTATATCATCCATTTTATCTTTTCTAAAAAGAATTGATTTAACTAAACATATAAGGTGGCGTTAGGTTTACGGGGTTGACCATAAATATTTGGATTACTATCTTTTTTTTTTTTTTTTTTTCCTTCAAAGTAACAAAGTGCAGTTTTTGTCCAAGTCCATTTTTTTTTTCAAAGTTACAAAGTGCAGTTTATCCAAAGTGCAGATTCACACAAACACAAAGTAAAACACGAAGTGAAAACCAAAATCCAAGTTAAAAACATTCGTCATCGCCTTATAGGCTCAGATTTTTAGTAAGGCTCGGATTTGAAGGTTGCGAAAGTGATAAAAATATCAATTTGCCATCCATTCGGTTTTAAAAACCATTCGTCATCGCCTTAGTTTTTAAAAACCATTTTTTTTTCAAAGTTACAAAGTGCAGTTTTGTCCAAAGTGCAGATTCACACAAACACAATTGCCCACAAGGGTTGTGTTATAAAGAACCCAACAAAGGCATGGTTTATCCCCAGATTCCACAACAGAATCCACAACAAAAATTCCACAACATAATCCACAACAAAAGCAGATTCCACAATTTCCACATGAATCCACAACAAAATCAGATTCCACAATTTCCACAACTTCCACATGTTTCACAAGTATCACAAGAAAGTAGTATCACAACAAGTCTGTCAAAACTCACAAGCTCAACAGTAAGATTCCACAAACTGCAGCTTTGCTCGATTACAACAAACACTACAAGCATATCAACAAACACTACAACCAACCACATCAAGAAACACTACACCACAGAACCACCAACCATATCAACAAACACTACACCACAGAACCACCAATCAACAAAGCGATATCACAACAAACACTACAACCATATCAACAAACACTACAACCAACCATATCAAAAACACTACACCACAGAACCACCAAGGTAACCAATTCTGAGCTACACAAGTCTCACAAAGAAGCAGAGTATCACAACAAGTACACCCCATATACTAGAGAGGGTTAATATATCAAAATAGCCCCCGTCATTATAACCCCTCCCTTCTGAGCTACACAAGTCTCACAAAGAAGCATAGTATCACAAAAGGCAACAATATTGTAACAAGGGTTGGGGCGGAGTATCACAACAAAAGGCAACAATATTGTAACAAGGCTGCCGAAATGTCGAATTCACGATTTTACACACAAGAGGTATAATAAGTTTTACGCTTTTTCAATATTACATCAAGATAAAATTAGGCTCAGATTATAAGCAGTTTCACATAAGCAAGTCTTATCATATATGGCTGCAACATCAAAGGTTGCAAAATCAAGTTTTTATTGCCGTCCATTTGGAAATGCCATGCCAAAATCAATTTTTTTAAATCATCATTGCCGTATCTCGTTTTCTTTTTTTCTTTCTTTTTTTTTTAAAGAAAAAACAAGTTTCAAATATGCTTAAAACAACAAACTGCTTATCAAGTTTCATCACAAACTGCTTAAACAAGCAGTTTCATCACAATCTGCTTAAGCAATTTCATCACAAACTGCTTAAAATATAGGGGAGGGTGGGGATAAACCATGCCAAAATATCCTATATACTAGAGCCTGTGGACTGGGGGTAGGCTAGAGCAGGTATTCATACCACTAAAAGGTGGCAGATCAAGGTGTTAACCTACCCACAGCCACATGTATTCATCACAAACTACTTAAACATAAGCAGTAACACTTACCCATCACAAAAAAAGAGTATCACGTAAGCAGTATCATAAGCAGAAAAAGAGTATCACGTAAAAAAATTAGGGCAAACCCTAATTTTTATCCTAACATATCACGTAATCACCAAAAACCACAACAAATTGAACCAATAACACTTCTGGTGTTGATTAACACAGTTTAATTGAAGTAAATCAAACCAATTTTGAAAAACCCCCAAATATTTTCGAAACCCTATGTGGAAAACTAGAAGGGGGGTTGAATAGTTTACCCGTTTTTAGTTTAATTATCTTTTGGAACTTTTCGTTTAATCAAAGATATGAACACAAAGACAATACAATATGCAAGTATAAAGAAAGAAACGATCAAACCATGACACGATTGTTTATCGTGGTTCGGCTACAAGGAACTCTCTTTTCCTTGCCCTACGTCCACGCCCCGAGTATCCAACTCGAGAGTTTCTTTCACTAGTCAACAAGCTCCTTTATCCGGCGGAGAAAACCTTACACGTCGCTTACAATTTTACCGACACTAAGCTAGATGTCGAGTTCTTTACCAAGGGTACAACCACTCCCGTAACACTATGTATTTTAAGGCCTAAAATACTAACCGATCACAACTTATAACACACAATCAAATGAAGTGTAAACTACAAAAGTCTACACAATGCTAAGCTAACAAGTCTTGCAACGTTGAGTTGAATACTTGTAACTTTATATGTACTTGTGAACTTCTTTGCTACAAAAAGAGTATTCACAACAATGAGAGGTTAAGGGTTAGATGAATGTATGTGCAAAATATGATGAGAAGTGATAAAGACAAATGCTAGCAAATGGCTTGGTATTTATAGCAAAACAAACTTCAAGCCTGGCGGATATGGCGGAACCCTCACAAGGGTTCCGCCCGTGTACCACGAGGGTTCCACCAGGTCTGCAGTTATGTTTTGCCATAACTTGCCAAACCATCCAAAGTCACATCACATAAATACTTGGTCAAACACAAAACTTGTGTAAGAACCCTATGGAGAGTCAAACACACAAACCTTGTGTAAGAACATTGTTTAGTCAACCACACAATCTTTCCATAAATGTGATATGACAAAACTTATCATAAATGGTGATGTGACATTTCTAATTTAAGAAATATGAAAATGTTGTGTTTTATATGAAATGTAAATGTAGCAAAAATCTAGTTATGCAAGACTTTAAACTAAAATCATGTTTTACTAAAAACTAAAGTTTACACTTTGTTATTAACAAAACTTAGCAAAGATCATAAAATATAAATAACGTTTTTAAGCGATATTTGTATTAACAATCTCTCCCTTTTTATTGATGACAAAACATAAACTTTGTTTTT
>LBNU01011086.1:11353-35831 GCA_014162995.1 Artemisia annua
ATATATATATATATATATATATATATATATATATATATATATATATATATATATATATATATATATATATATATATATATATATTACTACGTACTAAGAAGATGAATAAGACGTACGGATGTTCCGTTACACACCTTCACACCAATCACTATCGCCACGAGCCATCATTACGATCTTTTCTAATAAAATTACTTTTGAAACGTACGTACCACACAACAAGCAAGAAATACACGAGCACATGGTAACACATAATATAAAAACCTTTTCAAAAGAGTCAAACACTTAAAACGTGAACGTTGTACTAAGACATACCATACTTACCTAGGTCGCGTGTCGGAGCGGTTACACTATCTACTTATTGACTAGCGGATTGCTATCTTTTAAGGTGAGTTTATAGCCCCATTTTCTTATAAGTACTGTTTTATAAACCTTTGGGTGAGAAACATGCAAAACTGTTTTCATGGACCAAAACTGAACTTATTTTTACACACTAGTATGCGGAAACCTAAGTTTGCTTGAATCCCATTTTTGCCCATTATCAACACCGTCAATTCCTGTTGGGAAACGCGTATGTTATAAATAGATCTATTGAGGGTGACTCCTCTATTCGGTTGGCCATGCCATGGTCAAGGCAAACGTATACCATGACGACCTTTTGCCAAGTGACTTGGGATTATCACTCGCGGGCACTTGTATATTTAATGCCTTTGGCATTCTTTGTCTAGTTCGGTTGTTAAGCTTAGTGTTGCATGCGGGTTTAGTGTGTACTTGCTGATTATTGCTATGGTCCATATGTGCTAGTTACTTTAAACCTATAGACTCACCAGCGTTAGCTGACTTTTAGCATGTTTTTCTGGTGCTTAAAGTATGTTTATGTTGAAGGCAGTGCATGGCAAGGTCATAAGATTCTTATGTGTTTTTACACAAGCGTAACTCTGAAAACTTTAGGACAGTCATGTAACTGGGCCTTTATTTATAAAACTTGAACTTATGTATTACATTTGACATAACAATTATGTAATATATTTTAAATGGATTTCTACTCCGTTCTCTTTATCTTGTGTTGTGATTTCCTATTTTGTAGCACCCCAAATACTTGTATGCTTCCGCGATTCTCTATTTTTGGGGGTGTTACAGATTGGTAATCAGAGCCTAGGTTATAGAGAACTAGGTAAATTAAAAACCTAAACTATAACCATTTCTATAAAAACGTTCCTTATGACCGCCAGATGCCTGCCTACTCCGTTTGCCATGATTTATATGAGTTTTGCTTTATATGTTTGAGTGCTATACTGTGCTGTTAGTATTTACTTAACATATATAATATAAGTATTTTCTTTATACTTACACATACCGCACCGTATTTGTCACAGACCATGTCTCGTAGTTCGATGTTGTAGAGCCTATACTATCTGTTGGATACTCATCTCCTTCCCGTCAGCGAATTCCATTTGCGGATAACCCGCTTATGGAAGTTATCAGTGCTGCCACTCAGTCTACACACGCAGCTCCAGCATCAGTTTCACCATTCTTACCTCGTTTTGCTTCAGCTCATCATTCATCTCTTGCTCAGCTCTACACTATGACACAACATGCACCAGTTGACCCACCTATCAGGCGCCGACACTCTTATAGGAGGGTGCGCGGGAGTCGCATGCAGTGTTCATCAGTGTTGACATCATCACGTAGGAGGTCCCGTTATGGCTATACGGATACCTCTACTACATCTCCAGTTCATTCCCCGATTTCATCTCCAGATTATTCACCGCCACGTCAGAGATTACGGAGATCTGTATCATCCTACTCTGATGAGGATGAGGATCCGATGGAGGATCCAATGGAGGATCCGATAGAGGATCTAGCAGTTGATCAGGTACAGGGTTCAGGGGATACTCAGTGGGTAGACATTCCGTGTGTTACTGTTTAGGTTGCCAGTCCAGAGTATACTCCATCAACACCTCCATTTGTGCCACCTGCTTCACCGATACCTTCCCCACCACCATCACAGACAGTATCTCTACATCCGGATTCACCAGATATGGGTGAGGAGCTGACTGCCATACAGGAGATACATGTGCAGTTGGCTAACCAGGAGTTGTTGTTGGAGGTTCATTCTGATCATATTCAGAGTTAGAGCAGTCCGACAGCCTACAGAGGATAGAGAGGCGTGTTGGTACGATTGACAGGGCTGCTTGTGTTCTGTTTGAGGAGTTGTATGGTGATCGTAGAGAGAGGGTTGGACTCCAGGCCAGATTTGAGGCTTTTGAGAGGATGCATGGTAGAGAGCTCGGAGTGTGGGGAGCTCAGGTGAGAGAATTGAGGAGTGGTCACCACCAGACTCATAGGATGCCTGGTAGAGCTCGAGGTTCTGAGCGTGCTCAGTGGCAGAGGATTGAGACTGCTGAGTACATGATTGGAGCAGTGATGGGAGAACGAGGAGCTCAGGCATCGTATGACTCATTTGGAGGCTGCTATTGGAGGGATGACAGCAGCGTTCGAGCAGATGCGCGTCAAGCGTGATCGCTCTTAGTCTAGATTCGTAGGATCTTGTATTTTCCACTAAACTGATGAGTCATCAGTTAGTGACGATGTTCTAAACTAGCTTGTAATTTTGTGTACTTCAGATTTTCTAAACCAAGCTTGTTAGTGATGGTTTATCTATTCGATTGTTCGTTTCCTCTATTTGTTGACTTCATTCTTGCATCGTGTCTATGATACTTATATATTCATGTGACATTCTTATCCATACACAAGATCTCATTTATCGCCATCTTTTGTGATGCAGATAAATGGTACCTCAGCGAAAGTCAACCAGATCCACTCGAGGACGAACTGCTAACCCACCTACTCCAGCGAGAGTTGTGTGTGGCAGAACTGCAGAGAATGCTGTTCCGGCAAGGACTACACAAGGGAGAAATGCTGAAGATACGGTCCCACCCAGGGCCACAGCAACTCCACCAGTAGTGAATCATGCCACATTGGATCAGCTTGTCAGTGATCGTGTAGCCGCCGCACTCGCTGCTGCGAACAATTCAACTACCAACACTGGAACTTCAAGACCACCTACCAACAACCGAGGCTGTTCCTACAATGAATTCAAGAAGGTTATGGATGGAGGATTCAGAGGAACAGAGGGAGCCATTGGGTTGTTAAGATGGATTGAGAAACTAGAGACTGTGTTTCACATCAGTGGTTGTAGTGATGAGGATCGAGTTAAGTATGCATCATTCACTCTCATGGATGCTGCTTTAACTTGGTGGAACAACTACAAGAAGTCAGCTGGTATTGAGGTTGCTTATGCTATGTCGTGGGAAAATTTCAAGGAAATGGTACTCAGGAAGTACTGCCCATGAAATGAAGTGATGAAGTTGGAAGTAGAATTCTGGAATTTAAAGGTACAGAATAACAACATGGCTGCTTATAACCAGAGGTTTCAAGAGCTAGTGTTGTTGTGCCCAGAGATGGTCCAGACTGAAACCAGATTGCTTGAGAGGTATGTGGGAGGATTGCCTCAGTCGATTAAGGGAAGTGTGACTGCTTCCAAAGCTAAGGATCTTCATGAGACCATGGAGACGGCCAACAAGCTGATGGATCAGCTATTGGAAGATGCTCCAGAAAAGAGTGCTGACCACTAGAGAAAGTGGGAAAACCATGCTAAGGGTAACTCTCAGAACAAGAAGCAGAATGTAGCAAAGGCATATGTAGCTGGTACATCTGAGAAGAGTGGGTACGTAGGGAACGCACCTCTCTGTGACCGCTGCAAGATACATCATAGGGGAGAGTGCACAGTTAAGTGTCGTAATTGCCAGAGAGTGGGGCATATGGCCAGGAACTGTCGGTCTAGATCCCTAGCTACTGCTCAAGCTGCACCACCCAACAACCGTAAGGCAGAGGTAACCTGTTTTGGTTGTGGTGAGAAGGGTCACTATAAGAGTGAGTGCAAGAAGCCCAGAAATCAAGGGAATGGTGGTAACAACCAGATGACAGCTGGTAGTGTTGGGAATCAGGGCAATGGAGGAGGAGCTACTGCCAGAGTTTATGCTGTTGGCAGGAGGGAAGCTCAGAACGACCCGAATGTGGTGACGGGTACGTTCCTTTTAAATAATCGCTATGCATCGATTTTGTTTGATACGGGAGCAGATAGAAGTTTTGTGTCGACTGCATTTAGCTATTTACTTGGTATTGCCCCGACCACCTTAGATAACGTCTTTGACGTAGAATTAGCTAATGGGAATCTAGAGAGAGTAGATACCATTATAAGAGGCTGCACTCTAAACTTGCTAAATCACCCTTTCAATATCGATCTCATGCCGGTAGAGTTAGGTAGTTTTGACGTCATCATAGGGATGGATTGGTTATCAAGATACCATGCCGTCATCATCTGTGATGAAAAGATCGTCAGAGTACCTTACGGAAATGAGATTCTCGTCATTGAGGGAGATCGAAGTGATCGTGCACGTTCGTCAAGGTTGAATATCATCTCGTGTACGAAGATGCAGAAGTACATCGAGAAAGGATGCTACCTCTTTCTAGCTCACGTCTCCGAGAAGAAAGAGAAGGGTCCCAAAGAGAAGCGATTGGAAGATGTGCCAATTATGAGGGATTTTCCGGAAGTCTTTCCAGAAGACTTACCTGGACTACCGCCAGCTCGACAAATTGAATTTCGAATAGATTTGGTGCCAGGAGCCGCGCCAATAGCGCGAGCGCCCTATTGGTTAGCACCTACGGAAATGCAAGAGTTGTCAGAGCAGTTTGCTGAATTGTCAGGCAAAGGTTTTATCAGGCCAAGTTCTTCGCCTTGGGGAGCTCCGGTTCTGTTCGTTAAGAAGAAGGATGGATCCTTCAGGATGTGTATCGATTATCGGGAGCTGAACAAGCTAACGATTAAGAACCGATACCCACTCCCAAGAATTGACGATTTATTTGATCAACTTCAGGGTTCATCGATTTACTCCAAGATTGATCTGAGATCAGGCTATCATCAACTTCGAGTCAGGGAGGAGGATATCCCGAAGACGGCGTTCAGGACTCGATATGGCCATTACGAATTCCAAGTCATGCCATTCGGCTTAACTAACGCACCCGTAGTATTCATGGACCTCATGAATAGAGTGTGTAAGTCATACTTGGATAAGTTCGTTATTGTGTTCATTGATGACATCTTGATATACTCTAAGGATGAGAAAGAGCACGAGGAACACCTCAAGCTAATCTTAGAGTTATTATAGAGGGAAGAGCTATATGCCAATTTTTCAAAGTGTAAGTTTTGGATATCTACTGTACAATTCTTAGGTCACGGGATTGACAGTCAGGGTATTCACGTGGATCCAGCCAAGATTGAGTCAATCAAAGATTGGGCGGCACCTACGACACCCACAGAGGTACACCAATTCTTAGGACTCGCCGGCTATTATCGAAGGTTTATCGAAGGTTTCTCCAAGATAGCTAAGCCTTTAACTGCATTAACTCAGAAGAATGTGAAGTACAACTGGGGAGATGAAGAAGAAGAAGCTCCTAAAAGAAAAGTTGTGCAGTGCACCTATTTTGGCCCTACCTGAGGGTAGTGAAGATTTTGTCGTTTACTGCGACGCTTCACATAAAGGTCTGGGAGCTGTGTTAATGCAGAGAGAAAAGGTGATAGCGTATGCATCTCGACAACTAAAAACTCATGAAAAGAATTACACAACTCATGATTTGGAGTTAGGCGCGGTTGTGTTCGCATTACGCATATGGAGACACTATCTCTATGGTACTAAGAATGTGGTGTACACGGATCACAAAAGCTTACAGCATATCTTAAACCAGAAGGAGCTGAATATGAGACATCGATGATGGTTAGAATTGCTAAGCGATTATGATTGTGAGATTCGTTATCACCCGGGCAAGGTGAATGTAGTTGCCGATGCACTTAGCCGCAAAGAGAGGATCAATCCACTCAGAGTCAGATCGTTAGGGATGACAATTGTTTCCCCTCTTCCAGCGAAAATTCTTGAGGCTCAGCTGGAAGCACTCATGTAACACCCCCAAAATTCGTACAGCGGAAGACTTACAAGCTTTCGGGGTGCTACGGGGAATTGGTATCATCACAAGAATAGATAACAAGATATCATAGATGCAAATGTAAACAAGGTCAACATAAGGTTAAAGTTTACATTCATCCAAAATCTTTTTAAAGGAAAAGCCCATAGTTAATAAAAGTAAATAGGTCCAAAATAGAAATATCAGAGTCCCATCGATGTCTCAAACCAAGCCAAGATCCAAGCAGCATAACCGTTGTCCAAGTAGTGAAAGCAAGGCCGTGCTCCATATCAAGATCTTGTTCCCAAATGCATCCTGGAAGCGATCCTCCAAAAACTGGATGTAAAACGACTAATGCTCTATCAGAGATGATATGAAACTGGCACTCTGCCTTGCCACAATTTCAATTTACGTTATAGTCTGCAAGGCTTATCCATACTAGTCGTTCTCGTCTCATAGGAAGGAAATGTGGCAGACTTAGTGAGATGGTTTAGATTACCCATATCGTGTCATAACCGCTCGATGTCTTTGGCAGTAATAGTGATGAAATCCCATGGTTATCCTGTTCCCCATTTTGCATTCTGGGATCTCCGGTTGTAGCCCAATAAACCTGGCGGCCTCGGTGGTGTTCAGCCTTAACCCTTCGAACACGTGAAGCACATGCTGACGTACTTCAGCTTATATCCGCCTTCTATGTTTGGCCACCAAATATAGCTTCTTCAAAAGTTTAAGTAGGCATCTTGTCGCTCCTGGATGAATAGAGTATTTGGATTTGGTGGCGATTCATGCATAATCAAATCACGAATTCTCCACCAAAATGGAATCCAACTCCTGTCCATCCCATAACACAAAACTCCATCAGAACTTTTACGAAAGCCATTCCTCGTCTCGTGGCATAAGGTAAATTTTCTCGTCTGGTCTATTCTCTTCTTTGAGTGTGACAACCGGTAATCTTTGGGACTTTTCGTAAATTACCGCATTATATTTTTATAAAGCATGAAAATTGAGTTTATCGATAATCCATTTGAGTTTTGAGAGAATTCGTGAAAAGTTTGGAATTTATGAGAAAACGTACATTCGTTACGTATTATATTAGGCTAAAATAAGTACTTGTGTAGGCACATATAGACTTGGCACTAGGAACTCACCTAACGTGATGCGTATTTTATAAATAAGGTTACGTGATTTCGAGTTTTTTTGATTTAGTTTTATGAGCCATGAGTGGTAAACGTTTTTGAAAGTGATTTATTCACTAAACGAAACTATTTTTAACTTAGCGAGGAATTGTTTCTAAATATGAACGGTGGGTATTTAACAGACTTGGTGTGGTGACCGATATCCTTAATTAACCTTATACAAAAATATATGGCGGACGGGAGAGATGTGACGAAATGGTCCCTCTAGTTCTAAAACTTTATAAACTAGTGTAATTGGGGATACCCAAAACTTTTATTTTTTCCACATCTCTCCGTCGGCATATATTTTATAAGGTTATAAGGATATCGGTCACCCACACCCAAGTCGTTAAATACCCAAAAACCGTTCATATTTAGCAACCAATTCGGCTCGTAAGTTAAAATAGTTCGTTTAGTGAATAAAATACTTCAAAACGTTTACCACTCATGGCTTCATAAAACTAAATCAAAAACTCGAAAATCACGCGTAACCGTTATTTTATTAAAATAGCACATCACGTTAGAGTTCCTAGTGCCAAGTCATATAGTGGCTACAACGAAGTACTTATTTAGCCTAATTAATACGTACGAAATGTACGTCTTTCTCAGTAAATTCAAAACTTTTCCGGCATTCTCTCAAAACTCCAATGGATTATCGATAACTCCAAATTTTCATGTTTATAAAAAATATAATGCGGTGAATTTAAAAAGGTCCCCAAAAATTACAGGTTGTCACAACTCAAAGAAGAGAATAGCCAGACGAGAAAATTTACCGGTATGCCAGAGAGCGAGAATGGCTTCGTAAAAAAGGTCTGATGGAGTTTTGTGTTATGGAGACAGGAGTTTGGATTCATTGTGTGGAGGGAATTGCGTGATTTGATTATGCATGAATCGCACAAAATCCAAAATACTCCTATCATGCCAGGAGCTGACAAGATGTAGCTTAAACTTGAAGAAGCTATATTGGTGGCCAAACATAAAGGCGGATAATAGCTAAGTACGTCAGCATGTGGCTTTCAAAACGTGTTCGAAGGTTAGGCTGAACACCAGAGGCCGGCGGTTTTTGGTAGCAACGCGGAGATCCAGAATGAAAATTGGAACGGATACCATGGGATTTCATCACTATACTGCAAAAAGACATCGAGCGGTTATGACACGATATGGGTAATCGTACAACCCATCTCACTAAGTCTGCACATTTCGCTTCCTATGAGAGAGAACGATAGTATGGATAGCTTGCCAAGACCTTTACGTAAATGAAATTGTGGCAAGGCATGGAGTGCCAGGTTCTATCATCTCCTGATAGAGATAGTCGTTTTTACATCCCAGTTTTTGGAGATCGCTTCAGGATGCATTGGGAACAGAATCTTGATATGAGCACGGCTTATCATCCTCAAACTGATGGTCAGAAGTGAGAGGACTATTCAGACACTGGAGGAGCATTCAGAGCGTATGTTATTGATTTCGGAAACGGCTGGGATAAACATTTACTCTATACGTGAGTTTTCCTACAACAACGGGGCTACACACCAGTATGCAAGGCCGCACCGTAACGAAGCAACTTTATGGTCGTAAAGTGCAGATCGCCGATCTGTTGGGCGCGAAGTTGGAGAAAGCAACTTACTGGACGCAGATTTTAGTTCACGAAACTAACTGAGAAAATCGTACCAGATCAAGAATCGTATACCAAGCTGCTCGTGGATCGCCAAAAAGAGTTATGCCGACAAGAGGGCCAAAGCCCCTTGAGTTTCAAGTGGTGACAAGGTGATGATTAAAGGCTCGCCGTGGAAAGGCCATAATCCAGATTTGGTAAACGTGGAAGCTGACCCTCGTTGATACTTAGGACCTATCAAGATTCTTGCAGAGTCGGGCCGGTAGCCTATCGACTCGCATTACCTTTCTGAAACTCGCGCTGTGCATGACGTTTTCATGTTTGTAACTTGAAAAAGTGCTTATGCTGACGATGATTCTACTTATTCCTTTGGGATGAGATCCAAGTCGACGAAAGGTTGAATTTCATCGAGGAACCTATTGAAATCATGGATCGGGAAGTTAAAAAAGACTGAAGCAGAGTCGTATCCCAATCGTGAAAGGTCGGCTCGAACTCTCGCAGAGGCCGTACACTTGGGAGCGAGAAGGACGAGATCCAAGCGTAAATATCACATCTCTTTTCGAAATATCGAATGGCTTGAACTGAAATCCGGGACGGATTTCCCCTAGGAGGGGGACTGTGACAAATGGTATTTTCATAAATAATTTTATAATAATTTCTATTTATTATACTTAAATTTGAACGTTATATGCATTTTAGCACACTTCCTGCATGATTTTCTTGCACAATTCTGCAATTGTTTTCGGGAAAGCTGAAAAAGTTTAATTTTTGTCAGTAAACACAAATTAATCGCATTTCGGATAGTTACTGAACCAAGTTTCGTAAATTTACTAAGAGCTTTCTCGACGATTTTCATGAACAACAACGTCGCACGCGAACCGACACCACAGGAATTACTGTAAAAGGTCGAGTAAATACATATTTGAGTCAGTAATCAAAATTTTATTACTTTTTCTGACCGAAAATCCGGCTAAAAACTTTATTTACGTATACGTGTGCCAAAAAACGTCAAAACGGGACGTAACAGTGCATTTAAGCCTAACGCGACCACACGATATACAAACGAGGAGTAAATTACTCATCCCCCGTCCTAGGATACCCTTGNATTTGGGGCAGCCTTGGGTGGTTCCTTGCTGTAGCCATGACAGGTGACCGCTGAGAGGCGGCTGCTTCACCATGACCATTCATCTTTCCTTAAGAGTGATGAAACGATGATTGATTGAGCATTGGGAGATTAAGATTGTGATCTGTGATTGTGAGTCTACATCCTACTCTATACAACACAGCCTAAACATTCTTCGAGGCCGCGTATTGATTTGCGCTTAAACCTATGAACTCAGCCAGGCGGAAAGCTGAACCTGGTTTTAAGCATGTATTTCTCAGGTAATTAGAGTCGTTATCATCCTCAAACTGATGGTCAGAGTGAGAGGACTATTCAGACACTGGAGGACATGCTCAGAGCGTATGTTATTGATTTCGGAAACGGCTGGGATAAGCATTTACCTCTATCTGAGTTTTCCTACAACAACAGCTATCACACCAGTATCAAGGCCGCACGGTACGAAGCACTTTATGGTCGTAAGTGCAGATCGCCGATCTGTTGGGCCGAAGTTGGAGAAAGCCAACTTACTGGACCAGATTTAGTTCACGAAACTACTGAGAAAATCGTACAGATCAAGAATCGTATACAAGCTGCTCGTGATCGCCAAAAGAGTTATGCCGACAAGAGGCGAAAGCCCCTTGAGTTTCAAGTGGGTGACAAGGTGATGTTAAAGGTCTCGCCGTGGAAAGGCGTAATCAGATTTGGTAAACGTGAGAAGCTGAACCCTCGTTATATTGGACCTTTCAAGATTCTTGCCAGAGTCGGGCCGGTAGCCTATCGACTCGCATTACCTTCTGAACTCAGCGCTGTGCATGACGTTTTTCATGTTTGTAACTTGAAAAAGTGCTTATCTGACGATGATTCTACTATTCCTTTGGATGAGATCCAAGTCGACGAAAGGTTGAATTTCGTCGAGGAACCTACTGAAATCATGGATCGGGAAGTTAAACGACTGAAGCAGAGTCGTATCCCAATCGTGAAAGTCCGCTCGAACTCTCGCAGAGGCCCCGAATACACTTGGGAGCGAGAGGACGAGATCAAGCGTAAATATCAACATCTCTTTTCGAACTCATCGAATGGCTTGAACTGAAATCCGGGACGGATTTCCCCTAAGGAGGGGAGACTGTGACAAATGGTATTTTTCATAAATTAATTTTATAATAAATTTCTATTTATTATACTTAATTTGAACGTTATATGCATTTTAGCACACTTCTGCATGTTTCTGCACAATTCTGCATGTTTTCGGGAGCTGAAAAAGTTTATTTTTGTCAGTAAACACAAATTAATCCATTTCGGATAGTTACTGACAAGTTTCGTAATTTACTAAGAGCTTTCTCACATTTTCTGAAAAACAACGTCGCACGCGAACCGACACCACAGGAATTACGGTAAAGGTCAAGTAAATATATTTTTGAGTCAGTAAACTCATTTTATTACTTTTCTGACGAAATCCCGGCTAAAAACTTTATTTTACGTATACGTGTCCAAAAACGTCAAACCGGGACGTAACAGTTGCATTTAAGCCTAAACCGACACACGATATACCAACGAGGAGTAAAATTACTCATCCCCCCTCCTAGGATACCCCTTGGCCGGCCATAGTCATGGTCTAGTCATCCTCCACTAAAAGTTTTATGCACATGTGGTTAAGCTTAATATCCAAGGTAGACCATATTAACCAAGAAACACCTTATTGTCCAAATCTATTATCCAATCATATGTTTAAACTAGTAATATGGATCATTTTCATCTAATTTCTTCTTTTCTTCTTTCCTTGGCCGAATACACACACACACACATACACATTTTACATACATAATTTTTGAAGAACAAAGTAAATTGGGTACTAAAATCAAGAGTTCGGGTTATATATAAGGTGATTTGGGTAAAATTGGAAGTGTTTTGGGTCTTCTCTTGTTCTTGCTAGCCACGTTCCAACACACCCATTGTAAGGATTCATCAAAACTTTTCAAATCTTGTTTATTACATGTTTTTATGATGATCTAAAGTGTTACCAAGTGTTAAATGTATATATTGTTAAGTTGACAAGTTTATATATACAAGTCTTGCATGCATGTAAATTGAACGACATTAAATGCTATGTAGTCATATGTATATTTCTTACTTGTGTGGTAAATATTGTTGCTTATGGTATTAAATTGGTGGTACAAATGTGATTTACACTAATTACGCGAGTTTAAGACGATATATACACTTATATGTGTATATATATAAATCGGCATAAATAAAAATATGAAATTATTGGGGTTTTGAAAAACATAAAATTTTGGCTCAAGTGGTGAATTGGTGGAAGTTTTACTTGTAAGACTATAATTAATTATGTATCGAATTAACCATAACTAATTATAAATAATTAGTTAAAAATAGAATTTTTGGTGAAATTAATTATTTTAGGTCGAAATATATTATTTTTAGTTGGATAAAAATAATATTGACCAAACTTTATGTTTTGAGGATTAAACATAATTAAAAGTTTTAATTATGTTTAATTATAAAAGTTATATAAAATAAAACAACTAAAATTGGTTATTGGGCCAATGGGCCCAATGAGCCCAAGAGGGGTGTTCGGTGACAGTGGGCCGAGCCCATGGGGAGTTTTCCAACTTTGACTTTTTGACCAAAAATTATTATCGGACGTGTAGAAATTAATTTCGATATATAACGATATATTAGACGTAACTAAAACCGTATTATATGGTTTTGGGCTAATATTGGGTTAACGGGCCCAATAGTGAAATTTAAGCCCAATAAATATTTCGGATGACGAAAACGAGTTTTAACATATATTTGCACTTACGGTGATTATCTTTATAACGTAGAACGGATTTAAAACGATAACTATATAAGTAACAAATAATATAGTTATTATGTACTAAATTTTACGAATAAAGTGACTAGTGATTTATTTGAGAAATTGCAACATTTGAGGAAAATGGAAACGTTTAACAAACGAACGTGTCATGCCCAAATTTTTAAAAGTTACAACACTTAGAGTATTTTACGAGAATACTTACTTTTATATACTTTTCTAAATACAAGTGTATGTATTATAAGAGCTTAATATTTAATTATATTATAAATAATAATAGATATTTATAATATAATATTTCCTCACAAATATAAATTTTATAAAGATTTCTCAAGCATATTTAATTAATTATAAACTAAATTAATTAAATACTTAAATACTACTATTATTCTATATATATATATATATATATATATAAAACAGGAGGCGTTACACGTATAATGCCACCTCATTGCCCAGTCATTGCCATGTAATTCATTATCAGCCATGTCATCACATTCTGTCCATGTAAGCAATTTTTATAATTTATTTTGTATTTTTTTAATTTATTAAGCAATAATTAATATTCAGATGTTAGACCTTTATTAAGCAATAATTATAATTCAGATGTTAGACCTTTGAATCCGGATTTAATTTTAAAAAAAATGCAAGATGATGGTGTCGAACATGGGTCTGTGAGTCCACAAACAAGTGATTCAACCAATGGAGCAAGCCACAAGTTGTGATAGATAACTCAAAATCAAAGTGTAATGTCTTAATGACACCACATTTTTACATCATTTGATTAAATATAAAACATATCATACGATATATATTCATTAATCATGCTGAACATTCATATCAGATGTTTTTGGCAAAACCCTAATATCATTCATTACACACATACATCACATTAATTGTGTTTTTATCATACATAATTATAACAGGTTTTATGTTCTGCATGTGTACTTGGAACCCTAATGCCTAAGTAAAAAACACAGGAACACAGGAAGCGGTTTGTATCATCAATTCATCAAAAAATTATGTGATAGGTTATGAAGGTATGCGATTATAAGTTAAGTTTCAATTTTTTATTTTGAATGAGTTACAGGTTTTGATTACATTCCGGCAAGTTACCGATCTCTGAACTATTTGTAGGGTTCTACGACAAATATTATCGTAGGTTTGGAGGTATGTGTTGAAGATCTGTCAGTCTCTTGGATAGACATAGAAGTGCTAAACATAAAAGGAGAGGAAGCCGAATCACGTTTACCATTACAAATCATTATTCATTATGTATGGTTTTATGTTTCTAGGTAGAATACACGATTATTAGACTGAAAAACTGTCACATCGATCAGAAGGAATCATAAATTGATGTTGTATTGCAGGTAACTGTTAGACATGCTCTAAGATTGTATGCTACCTTTACTATTTGATTTCATGTTTGATTTGCTAATTTACTCCATCTACTTGATTATTTGTATGTAAGAAGTTCCTGTTGGCAAACATGCAAGGGTGAAGCGGCATGCAACTCTTTGCAGACCTGTGTACATGAGGGTTAGAGAAAAATTGTATATTAATGATTCTTATTTTCTATAATGATACTCTGGCGTGGTTTAATTATTTGTGTTATGTGTTTTCTGTATTATAGCTAACTGAAGATCTAAAATTTCTCAAGGAGAAGCTCAACTCAGAAATTAATCTTATTGAAACAAAAGTATGTAATTACTGATTGAGTGGTTAATTGATTACACATTGATTGTGTCAGATGTATGACCCATGATACCTTTATTTTGATTTTTCTATAGAATCACGACCTTGAGACAGCCAAGGGTGATCGATTATCAGCATTTTTTGGATATGTTTGAAGCAAAGCTCTATCTGTCGGCAGCTAAGAGAAAAAAAAGATCTTGAGGCTAAGCTCAAGCTCAAGCTCAGTCAAGTTGAGCTGCCTTGCTCTTCTTCTTTCTTATTTTTCTTTTGGCTTAAGGATTAACCATAATTATGAATTTAGACTCTTCTTTTTATAAAAAATAAAAATAAATAAATAAATAAATAAAAACTGTTTAGAAAGCAAAACTACAAAATGACAACAAAGAATTAGAAGAGTCCATCATTCATGATCGTTATCAGGTGGAAAATCTCAGCAATGAGAACCAAGAGTTGATGAAGCAATTGCAAATCTGCAAGGTATATATTGTGGCTGTTATCAACGTTACTTCATTGCTTGACTAAATGATCGTGCGCCTATCAATTTCTTATTGCAAAAACCTTCAGTTTCACTAGCACTTCGCCAACGAGAAGGTACTTTCGTCATCCCTTAATTGTCGTGAAAACTCCCACTTTCAGGCCAATTCCTGTGTCAAGTATGTCAATGATCATATCATCACAAAAGCCTGAAACGAGCCATAGCCCTGAATGTTTCTTTAGTCCTACAAATTTAGGTGTGTGAGTTGTGTGAAGCTTTCCAAGTGTTTCCTCGAATGCTGTTAGAAAATTCAATGCATTCTCAAGTTGCGAAAGTTGTGACTTTGTTAGGACTGCACTGAACCCGTCCATGATGTGGTTGTACGTGTAGAGATGCATTGTAGGAGCTTCATTTGAAAGTGACGAAAGTATAAAAGTGTTCCAGTTGTGGTGCCACAATCACAGATCTTTTTCCTTCAGGTCTGAACATCGTATTAGTGACATGTCATTATTAACATGTCTAAATTATTTACTATAAAAATGATTTAATATATTTCTCTGCCTTTCATGATTGCTCATCTGATCTCGCTCTGTGTGAAACATGCAATTGGCTAGATCCTATAATTTAACGAATTTCCATTGTCTTCTTTCATTTCATCTCTAACTGCAAACAAAGGTTCTAGAAGTAAACTTAGTAACCTTCCCTAACGTTGCTGATACCGTGTTAGCAAACGGCATGTTCAGCCACTATGATCGGGTTTGTATTGCACAACTATGTGAGAAAGAGGTCTCTAGGTTCGAGCCATTTAGGTTGGCCATTATATAGAAACTGTGTTTCTCTGTAGAGATCTGTTATTTGCATGACTAACACTTCTATTTTAATTTGCAACACTTTAGTGAATGGCAAGATACAAACTTATCACTGTGATCGAACACTCATGCAGTCGAGCCACATGTCTTTCAGTCTTTCTATTGCTAGACTTTGTGTATTTAACGTTATGATATTTAACTTGATTTGTAGCTGATTATCTGATATTTTCAGTCTCTGGTAGAATTCTTTGGAACACTATCTCGGAAATGGGCACTAGAGAGTGCATGAGAGATCTTTTGATGGTCAATGTGAGAGGAAACCTTCAGATTATAGTGCAGGTAAGGTTCATTCGATATGAACATATATCTTCCGGTTTCATTTAAGCAATTTTAGAGGTTGTATGCATTAGTAACTCTTTGCGAGACTCTTAAGCCGTTTTATTTTTAGCTAAGGTTTCTTATTTGGCCTGCTTGACCCGTGTAGGATCAAACATGCCCTAAATAAACCCATTCGTAAGAAAATGGGTCAAAAGGGTCACACATAATTCTTTATGCATATGCAGTTTCATGATTAATTTATATGAGGGGCTCTTTAGGTGGTTTGAACTATGCTGGGACTGTGATAGTAGAAGGAAGCAGTTCATCACAGGAATGAGATGAATTAGACCTAAAGACATCTCAGATTTGAGTTTTTATTCTTACGCATCTTAGTTTTTATTTTTGTTTGCAAAATACCATTCCCACATTTTTAAAGTTTTAAAGTCCTCGAATAAGTAGCTGCCATCAACTTTTAAATGATGGGTAGAAATGGGTTAACTCATAATAATACACATGTTTCTCTACTGGTCAAAATGTATCTGATCGGCTTGTGTTGAGAACGACAAACACTCATTGACCCTATTGCATGAACTTCATAGACAGTTAATGTATTAAAACAGATTATAAAAGCTATACTGCAATAGCACATGTTATTTTCTCAATAAAGCTGGGGTGGTCTTCATCGAATGATAAATTATTATTTGTACAAGCTCTTCATAAGAGAGGACATGTGGTCGCGATTACCGGAGATGGGACTAACGATGCTCCTGATTTACATGAGGTAAAGATAGTGATAGCACAAATAAATAAATATGTGTATGTGTGTGCACGCGCGCACACGCATGTGTGATCAATTTACAAAGTAACAATTTGTATTAATTGTAGGCTGATATCGGGCTTGCGCTGGGAATAGCAAGAACAGAAGTTGCGAAAGAAAGCAGGACACCAATGTCTTCAGTGGATAGCAGGTAAAAACTAAAAGTGGTTGCTATATGCGGTTACGTCTTAATGGCCTGCATATCTTTTGCTCATATTCTTTCGTGTTTTTTTAGCTTGAGATTAAGAGGACCATTCCTAAAGGGTCTGTTAATTCAAAGGATTTCAAAACAAATAGGATATTTGTCGGGGGTATTCCAACCTCACTTGGTGAAGGTACACTACTATTTTCTGTTTTAATGTATAGAACTATGCGATGTTATCAAATCCTCGGATTGTTTGATTATTGTTTGAACTAAAACGCGGCTATGCAGGCTGGATTGATAAGCTTAATGGTGTTGCTGGTGTTACTTATGGCCCCTTAAGGCATTGAAAAAAATATGCATTAAACAATTTTCGATTTTATTTGTTGCATTCAGACCCTGATTCTGTATAACAAATAAACTGATTTTGCTTCTTTTTTTTTTAGCTCAAAAGGACTCAAAGGTGAGGATGATATACTATAGAAATATCAACATTGCAATTTCTTTTATATATTTCATATTTGTTATCTGCAACTATGAGACGTAACCTGTTATATAACTATTTTTATTTTTAATTTGTACTTTCTTGCAGCTCATAATTACTCGAAGGTGGTGGTGAGCTTTTTGTATACATTTGTCTTTTCTATCTACTGTCATGGTATATTTAGATTTGATTTTGTTTTTTCGTTTTTCTATTTGCAGCTTATGATGCCTCGACGGTGGTGCACGGAGTTGCTCAATAGAGTTTGAGATAGTTGAGTGGTCTTAGCTAAAGGTGAGCTATATATGGTCGGGAAGCCTAGCAATTTAGTTTAGGTTAATTAGTATGGCATATGCATTATATGGCTTTATATACTGTTAAATGATGCATCAGTTGGCCTAAGGTTTGTAAATGATGAGGGAGTTTAAATAGAGTATATTTTGTAGATCCATTTTATGACAACTTTAATATAATGATGCTAAAATATGAACTTTCTACTATACAAGATAGATGTGATATTGAGGCAGTTTTTAGAATCAGATGTGGCATTGAAGCTTTACTAATGAATGGTTTGAATTGCGTTATTTAAGTTTCTCTGGCGATGGACTAGCTTGAGATAGCTGGGGCTTATTTGCATATCAAGGAGCGTATTGGTGCTGCTACTTATCCTCTGGGAATCAAGCAATGGGACATTGTGCGATTAGGAGCAGAGATGATGTCAATGATATGTTGTTATTTATTTATTTTCCTGTTGTAGTAATAAGGAAGTAATCAGTTTTGTTATTTTACACGTGTGAACTCAGATGGTCGCAGTCAATATGCAGGTCAGCCTTGATTTTGCTGCTCCCACAAGGTTTCTGAGATGGCCTGCTATACTTAATAAGCTTTACAATCATTACTTATACAGGTCTACTCATTAATGGCATGACTGACCCGGAACTTAATGAAGTAGTAATCGGTGTAATAGGTCCTATCGTGGTATGTGGACATGGAGCACGTTCGTCTCACCTGGAGACTAACGATCAAATCCCCAGAGAGGTCTTTGTTTATCTTGCCTATTAGTATCATGATCACTTGGTGATAGACTGATGCCGAGCATCGTTTATAGGTACTGTATGTATGGAGACATATGTGCAAAAGCATGTTGTAAGTTTTTCCCAACCTGAGGTACCCGTTGAATAAAGAAATGGACATATTTACTATCTTAAAAATCACCTCACATAACACATTATATTTCCAATTGTTTGACATGATTCTACCGTTTTAGTTTTTCGATTTCTTTTCCAAGTTGGTACAACGGGTCTCACAGTTACAACAGGTCTTTGCTGAAGTGTATGTTACACAAAAGTTTCTAGAGAAAAATTTCTGGTGACCAGGTACTTTTAATTAGTGTCTCATGTTCCGGTTATCAAATAGTTTATAATTCACTGCATTGACAATTAATCTTTGTAAAGCTCTATTTCTATGATTGATCTAAAAAAGGTTTTGCCAAATGGATGAGTATGGGGTCAAATTAGGTCGGGTCGGGTTGAACGAACAACACCTTTAATAAAGGTTTGCCTTTCTCGGACGGGACCATCAACATTGTAGACTTTGATTTGTCACAATTTACCATCAACATTGTATACTTCTGATTTGTGCATTTACAGTTAAACATACGCTTATTGATTTGTTTTTTGTTTTGGCTTTTGGAGGCGAGGGCAAATCAGTCAGCTGGAATCTTCTCCTGAATTCACTGATTGGGTTATCAGAAGTGCAGATAGAATGAAACATGCTGCGAAAGATAGTTCAGATGACTTGGATGAAAATGGGACAGATTCTACAGAAGAATATGTGCAACAAGCAGTAAAGAGGCGAGGATTTTTCAGCTGTAGATGTGTAGTAAAGCAAATACATGTCTGCTTATTTTTAAACAGTTACAATGAGTTATGCCAAACACCCCTGTAGCCATAGATTGAGCATACCATGTTTCAGAACATGATGGATAATATTCAGTTAAGGTTTTAAATATCGGATACATAAAACGATTTTAGTTTTGCATTTTTGTCGCAGTTTCTTCCAAATCCACAGCTCACTAAATCAGCAAGTAGGATTCGGGATCCATTTGACCAGGAAGCGTGTCTGTGCCAACACAAAAATAAGTTAAAATGGGTATGAAGTATACAAAGTATGCATCTAATATAAGGAATGACATGTATTGATAATGAATCTTCAAATTCCATATTTTCATGAAAATAGTGTCATTGCATTTAATAAAGGTTATAAGTTATAACTACTTCGAAATCAAAATTGCGCAGCCCGCATATTTCAATAATGATGGTCATCCAGATATAATGAATGACATATGTATTTCATTTTTTAGTTATTTTAGAGATAAGACATAAGTCGAATCGACCAACTATATATATGATATCGTATCAAATGCATAAATGGTTTGAAAATGGATGAAGGGTTTTCTTAATGCCCATAACCTTCAAATTCATTTTTATTGTTTTGATAGTACTTTATATATGATGTCGTATCGAATGCATTAAGTTCTTTTATTTACATTGCTAATAATAACTTTCAAGTTACCACACTCTCCATCCTCATAAATCTTCACACCTGGGTATATAATGAGAACGGCCGAGTGAATGTGTTTCTGGGTGCACTACAGATACATTTTCGTTATATATAATGTCCATCATGGTTTATATTTATTTGGTGGTTATTTGTCTATCCTATTACTTATGTTTTTGGTGTTGCATTTTAAATCATAAATTGGTAGGTTTTTTCACCCAGCATGGTGCAAAAGGTGGACTTACAGCAATATTGCCCAGCTTCTTATTACATTTGAAATCTTATGTAGTTTGCTTTTAATGTTCTTCTTCCTGGTGCCGTGAAGGAAGCTATGAGACCAAACTTTTGCAATTCTTATTGTTCTGAACACTGTGACTTACATTACATAATTTTAGTTTACAAATTTTGTTATTCACCATAAATGCCTTTTATTATAAAGCATGTCCTTGGTTCTATTTTGAAGTATTTCTTTTGTATAAAGTATGGCCTTGCTACTTTTTGATGTCGAAACAACCAGTTTGATTGTTGTTGGGCTATTTGTGGTCTTTTGAGTCTAAAAGTCTACATGATCTTTTGTGAACTAGGTTACACTGCACGTTTCGAGAATAGAAAACAATGACGGTCAAGATTATATCACGTGGTAAATTGGGCACCCTTCGCGCTATACCTCAAATGATAATAATCTCATCCAATAACAACATGGCTTAATAGGAGACATTTCCCCATTTCTGTTTATTTTGCCATGAGACAGTTCCCCGTTATCGTTTCTTTTGTCATGACAATAAACAAAAGTCAAGGTCAAACTTTGTCTAAGGACTCTATTCGGAACGACATGTTTTTTCATACGGACAACTTTATGTAGCCATTTCAAGGGTAAAAAGCAAGAAAGGTCTAAAATTGTTGTTGTGACAAAGACGGTAACTACACCAACTCTACAACCAACATTGTCTATATAGAAGTTCTTCATAAATTATAATTTTTTTTCCTACACAATAAAGTCACTATAATTTTATTAGGCTTATTTTCAACATTATATTTGGTTAACGTTATTGTGTCGTGCATTTGCAATTTCTTTTATGTTATAAACAAATCCTTAAAGCTAGCCACCCCGTCAGGCCGCGAAGGCCTATTAATATCATCCAAATATGGCCCTCTTTAAGTGGATTCTTTTACTTTTGATTTTTCGGTAAGTTTTATATTATTTATCATAATTTTTTATTTGTCAATAAGAACTTCACTGTATCACTGTATAGAGGTCGAAGTTTTTCTTCATTTACTTAACTATGGTTGCGTACACATTGAAGAATAACATTTAATAAAAGAGCAAGCTTATAATATTCCAACTACTAAAAAAGACAACGAAAATTATAAGTCATGCCCGCCCATCGGGCGGGCTTAGTGACTAGTATATATATATATATATATATATATATATATATATATATATATATATATATATATATATATATATATATATATATATATATATATATATATATATATATATATATATATATATATATATATAGGGTGGGGTTATTATAAAAAGGATGTTATAATAAAAAGGGTAGGAAGCCTCCACAGCCATTGGATCAAATTTGATCAGATCAAAAGAGGCGGTGGCATATTTGTAAATAAGTCAAACTTGAGGGGTAAATCTATTATAGTGTAATTTACACACCTTCATTCCACCTCTAAATTATTCAATCGATCTCAGTTTCTCTCTCTATGTTTACACACTTTCTCTCTCTTATAATTCATACAGATCTTCATCATACTTCATTTTAATTCACACACACACTTTCTCTTCTGAAAATTAACCAAAATATTTTATATTTGCTGCAGCATACCTTTGAATCATCGAACTGTTATCAAAAATCACAATCGTTAATCCATCACAAACTATAAATCGCTGATTCAAATCACTATCACAAATCTAATATCGAATTTGTTACTACATCCAACAATGGTGAGGACGAACCTACCAGATCTTACACCGCATCGTAAGTATACTTTTGAATAATGATTTGTTTCTGCATCGATTTTTGTATTTTTGTTGATGTAAGTATGTTATATTCAGAGTTTGATTCAAACATACATCATGTTTTCTTCGAAATCTGGAACAAAATGTAGAAAAAAATAGATACAAAACGTGTTTAGGAAAGTTGCATACAAGGTGTTTGATAAAATGTCTCAACTAGACTTTATAACTGCGATGCACTAAATTTACATTTTGATGCAGTTGCTTTGAATGCTGACGCAGTTGTATTTCATAATATGATGCAGTAGGTTTTTATTTTACTCTGATGCAGTAGGTTATTTGTGTTTGTATGTTTGGTTATTTGTGCGATGCACTTGATTTTGAACTGTGATACAATTGGTTTTTAGTTTTCATGTATAAGGTTGTATTAGGTTAAGCGTAGGTTGCGTTATGTGTGTAAATGTGTTTGTATCTTTGGTTGTTTGTGTGATGCACTTGAATATGAATTTTGATGCAGTAGGTTTTGAGTTTCCACGTATTAGAATTTTATTCTGCTACATCACTGTGTTATTCTACTACATCCTTGTGTTATCATACAGTTGCATCAAAATGTTTATAATACTACTGCATCACAGTGTTGCTCTACTACATCACAATGTATGAAAATGTGTTTGTATGCTCTATTGTATGAACGATGTACCTGGCTTTAGATTGTGGTGCAGTAGTTGCTTAATTGTAGTGTATGTGGTTTAGTATGGCTACATGTAGGTTTTGTTTGTTTTGGTTTACTAAAATCTTGTTTTTTTTGATCAATTTAAGTTAGTTATTCTGAATATAATGTAGTATGCTATCAAATATGTTGAAGATTGTGCGTATGTGTATGTTTATGATCGATGCACTTGGTTTTTAATTGTTATGCAGTAGATTCTTTGTTGTCACGTATATGGCTGAATTAGGGTACTTGTATGTTTTATTATGTTCGAAAAGGTGCGTTTGCTTGGTTGTATCTATGATGCACTTGATTTTAAACTATAATGCAGTAGGTACTCAATTGTCGCTTCTAAGAATGAATTAGATTATGTGTAGGTGACATTATCTGTCGAAATGTGTTTGCTTGGTTGGTTGTATGAACGATGCAATTGGTTTTGAATTGTGATGCAATAGGTGAAAAGTTGTCATGTATAAGGATGAATTATGCTAGGCGTAGGTTGTGTTATCTATGAAAAAGTGATGCAGTAGATGTTTCATAATGCATTTTGTTTGATCATGTTATAGGTAGAAATAAAGACAAAAATTGCAGACTTAGATATAGTGAATATGCAATTGATCTGGTAAGTTAAAGCTAATTAGATGGTTAGTTGATTTTTTTACTGCACCAGAGTGTTATAACTAGTGCATCACAATGAAAACAATATATTAATTTAATACTCTATTATAAATTTTCACAGAGTATGTTGACTACTTGATGAGGAATAAACACCCAAGACGGAATGAGATGTTTACCGCAAGGGCCGTGGTACTTTTTAGGCATATGGAAACTTACTAGGGTCGTGGTATTTTCGATTAAGAGTTAAAGAAACAAGGCGCATGTCAAAGAGGACAAATCAAATGTTGTGAGCAAAGTACACAGCAAAGATGATTCTTACAAGTATGAATAAGAAAAAGACGGAAGTCTTGCAGAGGCATATAACAAGTATGAAAGACAGAATGGTACAAATGATTATTGAACCCATAACAAGGATTCTGAGATGATACTTGTGGATCATTGAAAAACAATGTTTAAATTCTATTGGATGTAATACTTTGGATTACTGAATGTTTAATACTAAGTATTGTTCATTTTTATGATGACACTGTTGGTTTAATATTAATTACTTTTGATTATTGTTGATATCTGAATAAACATAGATGCACTAAATTATAAATTGTGTTGGAATGAAAATACTAGTGCATCATATTGTATAAACCTGGTGCATCATAGTTTATATAACTGGTGCATCATAATGTGTATATCAAAGTGCATCACAATTATGTAAATCTGCTGCATCACAATTTATAAATCTATTGTATCACAATGTTATAAATATTTTTAAAAATATAAAGCATCACAATATTCTTTTACTACATCAGAATGTTATCATATTACTGCATCAGATCATATATACATTTTACAGGCATCAATATGTAATTTACTGCATTACAATGTTAATTTACTACATCCACAATGTTATACATATTGTTGCTACTGAATGTTATCATACTGTAAAATCAAAGTAAAATCATACTGCATCCCAACGATATTCGTTCCTACTGCATTAGAATGTTAATCATTTATGCATCCAAAATGTATTATTTTACTGCATCATGATACACCTAAACAAATAACAAATGCAGTAATTATCTATTCATAAAACAAAAAAGATACCGAATATATTTCACAAACCGCTGAGACACATATTGG
>LBNU01011086.1:37843-50597 GCA_014162995.1 Artemisia annua
CTCTTATGAGATTTCAATTGGGCAATTTGAGCCCTCAACTTCTGAATCGTATTAGTGTGAGCTTGAATTTTTTGTTGCAGATTGAGATTTTTAACTTCTAATTTCGAAAAATTCCTGATCATGTTATCATGATCATCGTTTTGAATTTTTTCTTGCAATCTTAAATTCTCCCCCTCAAGCTCAACAACACGATTCTGAAAAACGTTTAATGCAACAGACATTTCATGAAATTGGCAAGCAGTTAAAGAAGAATCAGTAACAGTATATAAAACACATCTTGAGCAATGCACTTTGCAATTAAATTATCATTCATGATGAGGGCATTCTTCCTCGCAATTTCACTACGTTGAAGGTCTATTACAGTTTGTTTTCCTTCAAGTTCCAGATTTTTAAACACATCTTAAATTTCATTAATCTCAGATTTAAGAGACGTTTGCAAGCCTTCAAAATGTTCTTTGATTTGTTTAAAAAATGGAATAACTTCTGTAAGGTAACACTCTTTTGTTAATTCAAACCCCCTTTCGCCCTCAGTAATTCCCGTTGGTGTAATTCTCTTTTTACATATTTTGTCGAATTCAGCAAACATTTGACACAGAATGTATATGCTAATAAGAGTTTTACATTGAGTGGGAAGAGCTAACTGAACTAGGTGCATTGGTGTATTGGGAGGATACACCGTTGGAGTTGCAATCTTAAGGGGAGTTGTGTCCTTAAGCTTTTCAGCTTTCATTTTCTCAACGTCTAAAGACCAAAAAATCTGTTCAGGTGTTAACCTAGTTTGGAGCACAAAAACCGTCAATCTATTCTGTTCATAGTAATTATGGGGCTTGACATTGACACGTTTTTTAATGCTCTTGGGATCCTTCATTTTATTCTCAAGTCTTTCTCTATTTACTGATTCAATTTCATTAATTTCCTCATTATCACGCACATCAGGGGGGTATGATTAGGTGTAAGCATCACATTAGCATCATATAAGGCAGGTTGAGAGGCACTAGCGCTCCTAAGAAAATTAGTTTTAGGCCCTCCTACATCCTTATTGCTATGTTCATCACGTAACTTAATGTGCTTATGCATCATTTGAGCAGTTTGAATGGTTTGGCCTTGTGTGTACAACTTATTTTCAAGCTTGTTCTTTAAGGCTTTCAAGTTGGAAAAGTCACTTAAGAGTTTAGTTTCTTTACTTTGAAACTCTAGTTTTAGTGTGGATACACTTTCCTGAATCTCCTGTTTTTGCTTAACAGTTTGATCAACTTGATTTTGTAAAGATTTAATTTCCATTCTTAAAGCTTCTTCCTTTAAGTTTCTTTCGGTAATGTATGAACACATTTGCCAATCCATTTTCTGCTCACGTTCGGTTAACTCAAATTTTGCACGTTGTTGATACATATTCACCTAATCTTTAAAAATTCTAATCCTAGTGGTCATGGTATCATCAGGTATACAAGCAGTATATTCATCAAATTCACTCATGTCATTATCAACATAGGAGTCATCATTTGGTAAAACAGACTCGGCATTTTGTTTCATATATTGTTCATATGGGATAACATTGCTATTACCCATATCAGCAGAATTTGAATCAACAATGTCTGTGTGTTTTACTTCGTTATGATTCCTTTGTTTGTGCATCACATTATCAACATACGTATCGAAACATGCTCTACTAGGTTCATCAGATTCTTTGTTGTTATCCACATGTTGTTGTTTTGAGGAAACATAGTTGTTTTTCAAATCAACATCGTCTGGCGTGACAACACTAGTCTGATGTATTTCATTGAGATCTTTCGAACAACACGTGTTTCATACGTGTCATACAATTTGAGTACCTCAGAAATGATGGATGATTTGGGAGAACCCGATTGTTGTGGCGATGTGACTACAGAAGAAAGATTGGCCATGAAGATGGTCTGTGCGGTGGGCTCATCATCAACATCAGAATCAAAAGCATCACAATCTTCAGCCTGGAAGATGTTTGGGTCGTTGAGAGCAAGATCCTGAACTGGTTGATCATCCACATCGCCATCAAAAGAATTCCCTTCATCACCCGCAAGAAACAGCAGTTGCTCCTCATCCAGCAAAACTCCATTCTCTTGTGCTTGCATCAACAACATCTTATCCTTGAAGTAATCCGAGTTCTGAGGACGTTTTGGTTGAGTGCAGTTCCTTGCTATATGACCTACCCCACCACAGTTGTAGCACTTGGGTTGTCTTCCTTGCCCTTGATTACCATTCCCCATCCTATTCTGAGCATTTCCACAGACATTTTGCCTTCCTTGAACCACAACACGCCCATCTTCCACAACAGCAAGATTACGTGGGTTAGACGAGGTTCTGAGTTGGTTGTTGGTTTGAGGAAGTGTATTCCTGAAGTGTTGAACCAGCAGTGAGACTTGGTTGGAGAGATTATCAATCCTTTTGTCAATGTGAGAGTTTCCAGAGTCTTGTTGATTAGTTTTGACACTTGATGATTGCATGGATGTTTGACTAAGGGAAGACTGATTCTGTGTTGCTTGAGCAGTAGGATGATTGATTGAGTCAATTGAGGATTGGTTTAGTCCCTGAACACTGGAGATTAGAGCAAGAGGATCATTTGAGGGATGGAATTTTTCTCTCAGCTGACGATCATACATGGCATGTTTCTCATGTTGTTGCAGGTAAGCATAGAGTTGTTCATAGTTGGTGTTTCTGAGTCCTTTGTTTAACTTCACAGCTGTGACAAACCGATCCCATTCTGGTGACATATTGTTGACAAACTTTGAGTTGAGTTGGATGTTGGGCATTGTCATTCTGATCATTCTCATGTCATTCACAAGCTTGTGGAATCTGACATAGTAGTCATTGATGCTTTCACCGGGTTTCATTTTGAAGTGCTCGAATTCATCATACAACTGAGATTCACGATCTTCTTTGGTAAGTTCTGAACCAGCCAACAGCATTTTGACATTGTCCCAAACGGCTTTGGCTTCAGTGTTGAAGTTAATCAGTTTGTAGATGTCCTTGGGTAACCCTTGTATCACAATGTTGGAAGCTCGAATATCAGCATCATAGCGTTTCTTTTCAGCTTCGTTAAGATCATTGTAAGTACGAGGTCTGTCAATTCCAAAGGTGACTGTTCCATCTTCACTGGTGGAGATAACATCCCTGGTAGTACCCATCTGAAATGGCCCTTCATCAATCGATCTCAGAATGTTCTCCCCATTTTCTTTGCCCTGACAATACAGACGAATTCTTTGAGACCATGACTCATAGTCAGTTCTGTCGAGCATGGGAGGTCGAGTATCAGACCCAGCAGCTTGGATATCATCAATAGAAGCCGTAGTGGTCATGGTGTCGTCTTTAACGGGATTTTACAACTCGTGACTTAAACCGAAAAATAGATTCTTTCCCGGGATTTTACTAAAGTCAACAGAGAAAACCGAAAGATGAAGTATGCAATAAAAACTTAGAATGAGAACTTAAATAAGTCACACTTTGTGCTAGGAATCAAGTTGAGACAAATCAAGTAACAATCTATTCGATTGTGATAAGTCAAGCCGTAAGTAATAACTTACAACGTCAAACCACACTCAAATTAATCGAAACGACTTAAGTTACAACGTTTCCCAAAGCACAAGTAGTCAACTAATCAAAGTAATCTCAAACTTAGCAAATCACAAAAAAAACCACAAGTCCAAAAGTTAATCGCTGAATCACACTTAATCGCTATCCAAAGATAAACGCTGGCCCAAACTTAATCGCTGATCCCAAAGTTAATCACTGACCCAAGGTAATCGCTAAACCAGTTAATCGCTAAAAAGCTAATCGCTGGATTTAGTTAAACGCAGACAGAGTTTAATCGCTGGTGAGAGATAGTCGCTACGAAAAGTAATCGCTAAAACCAGTTAATCGCTAAAAAGCTAATCGCTGGAATTAGTTAATCGCTGTCCACTACAATCCAAACTAGTCGCTATCCAACTGTACTTAATCGCTGCGATTTAATCGCTGACCAACTGTACTTAATCGCTACCAAGAAACTAAGCAGAAGACTTAATCGCTAGGTAGAAACTTTTACAAAATCTTTCACACCACCAAACCAACGACTGATATGACTATTCCAACTCAAAAGCTATGTAACTACAACACTTCTAAGCATAAAAGTACAACCAAAACACATCCTATAACACTACAAAGATCAAACCAAGGTGTTTTTCAAGAAAAACTATTCTAACCAAGTACAACCACAAAAACCAACCAAAAATCCGTGAATCCAAGGCCCTAAGATGAAACCAAGGCTCTTGATACCAATTGTAGGATACACATAATCATAACTCGTGTGGTTCTTGAGGTTAATGGATCGAATAGTATAAGAAATCTAGAGATTAGTTAGAGAGAGAAAGTGGGAGCCTTTTAGAGAGAGAAAGAACAAGTGAAATGTATAACTAATGAAAGGTCCAACCTTCTTCCTTGGTGGGAGAGGGTATTTATAGTTACAAGGAGATGAGTGCCTCTAGTAGGCTGTGGAGCGGGCTGACAGAGGGTAAAAGACCCGACCCGACACCACGAATACTAACTAAACTAAACTACGTACTAACTACTATATAAAATACTACGAGCTATACAATGCTTTAACATACTTGGGGTGACCGAATCTTCTATAGGAAAAAAACGTATTCCTAACACTTAATTAATTGTTCTTTTGTCATGTCTGTCGTCTCAATTCTGATGCACGTAATTAGTTTCTCATCAACTGTATGGTGTAAGAGTTTAGCTATTATAAAACATTAAATAAAGTCTTTGTGGGTGTTTATGGTTTTTAATCTATATCAGAAAGAGTTATTGTTACATGACGCCCATATTTATATTTCTTCGTATATTCAAATGAAGTAACTATAATGCTGATGGAACTATTTGGTGGTTGACCATCAGAAACACGTTATTGGTATATGCATTATTTCATTTTATAATAATAAAAACACAAATTTCATTAATAGATCAACCATCTTCGATTACATATAAAATATAAATTACATTAATAATCTTTCACATATCCTTCATGTTTTCAGAGAACTGAAACTTTACATTCATATATTCCGATGTTTCTTTCTGAATCTCGGCCAGATCTTCAAGAATTTTAAATTCTTCGTTACGAATATCCATCAGAAATTCTATGTGAACTTTCTGCCTTCGAGAGAACTTCGATGAGATTCCCTTTTCCTTTTGTTGTTTTGATTATTTCCGTTATCATCGTGTGTACAGATTTTGATATCTTCAATTCTCGGTCAGTTTCATGGTCGACTTGATGGAGCATCTTGAGTTGAAATGCAATGTTTTCGGCCATTTTTTATATTTTTGATAGTGTATTGCGTTTGTAAAAAATGTTTGTATGAATTATGCGTCTGTGAGTATTTATATATAAAAGTTGTTTCCATGGGCCGATGTGTAGGCCCAATTGTATATCACATGATTTCACACCCCAGGGTATGGGCCAAGCCCCAATGTTACGTAAGTGTAACATTTTTTTTAATGTTTTAAAACTAATCTAACAGAAAATAAACTCTCAAAAAAACGATAGTTATCTTAACGATATCTTCTCTATATTTAAATTTAAATTATGTCTATATAAACACAAATAGTTATCAACCCTAATTCATTAATGCATTATGGCCCCAAAATTTCCAAAGTGTCAAAACATAGCGAAAAAGATTGGAAATAGGCGTATCGATAAAATTCTTCAGGAAGTATTTTTTAGAGAGAAGAAAGCTTATCAATGTGACGAAAAGGAGTATAATCAAAGGATCGAAGATGTGGAAGCTATAGTTGATTACAGACGTGGGATTATTAGTGAGCTGGAGAACTATGGGTTTGATCCTATTGTGGATGAATCTTTGACTGTTTTGAAGGCAGCAGATAAAGATGATTTGGGTGAAATAGGAAGGTTGATTCAGATGAGTCATGTCGCTGCTCTTCGTGCTATTGAAAAGTCAAAGCTCATTAAGAAGATCAAGATAGTTAAATGAGAATGTAATGCAATAATAGAAGAAACACTACTTTTTTATGTTGAATCTATTTTAATATCCTAATCACATGATTTTTTTTATCATATCAATGTTACATAAAAATAACATTTTTTTAATCCATAACTAATATAACAAAAAACAGAAGCAGAGCCGCATGACATATTTTGAAACCAAAAGATAATATAACAAAAAGTAAACCCAAAGCCCCGTGCGTGCACGGGGATCTAAAACTATTAAAAATACTATAGTAATTACGTTCGATGTCCATTTAAAACTTTTAACATATATCAAAGTATATAATTAAATTAGTTTTATATTACAGATTTGTATCTGGATACTAGGAGTATCTTGCCTTTCTGAGTGTTATGGAGTAAAAAAATATATATATCTTTCAATCTCATCTATACTACATATAAAGCATGAATGACTCTCTCTCCAAAATTTTAAGACTTACAAGAAATTAAGCATGGTTTACAACACTTTAATGCACCCAATTTTCAGAATTACAACAAATTAAGCATATTGTACAACAAAATAAAGCGTGATGTCATTTTAATACCAAAATTCTATCAAATAACATTAATGTTATTAAAAACACTCCTTCACCAAAAATTACAACCATTTAAGCAAAATGTACACTAGCTGCAACCAATTTTTCAGATTTACAACAAAATAAGCATAGTGTACAACAAAATAAGCATGATGTAATTTTCAGACTTACAACATTAATGCTATTAAAGTGGTCAATGTTATTAATAACTATAATGACTACTACTTACAAGAAAAGAAACATAGTGTACAACACTTTAATGCACAAAATTTTCAGACGTACAAGACAAGAAACACTGTGTACAACAAAACACCACATTAATGCTATTTAATGTAGTCAATTATTTAACTGGTCAATAAATACAATTAATACAGTTATTAAAACACCTCTTACATAAGAAATACAAATTATCAAGCATATTGTACAACCAAATTAAACACAATTCATGCATTAAATTTCACTACTATAAATAATAAAGCACAATATACTAATATTCAAGCCCGAACTGGCAACGGGCCAAATGGTCTTGAGCCCGAACGGGCGCGGACCAAACGGGCTCGAGCCCGAATAGGCACGGGCCAACGGGTTCGAGCCCGAACGGGCACGGGCTATACGAAATGCTTGATGTCCGTAAATTTATTTTCAAAAAGAACATAATAAACTAAAATACATCATTCATCGAAAAATTTTATTTCAGGGTTTCCGCCGCTGCAACGCGCGGGTACCCTGATAGTATTTGAAAGATGCGGAGTACATATTAACCAAACACTTGCAATCATATCCGATATGATTCTCGCATTCCGACTCCCCGCATTCCGACTCCCCCACGAAACGCACCTTGGATTGACATAAAGGTTACCGGAATTAAAGAAACCAACGCGTGTTCTTTTACTTCAATGGCATCCCCAAAAGTACCGTACATAATTTTCATTCGCATGGTTCCATCATGAAACAAATTATCTATACTACTTATAATAGAGGAAACACTCTCTCTCCAAAAATTTTAGATGTACAAAAAATGATGCATGGTTTACAACACTTTAAAGCAAACAATTTTCATAATTACTACAACCAAAGCATGGTGTACAACAAAAAATAGCATGGAATGAAATTCAGACCACTTTTGTATGAATTATACATTAATAGCATTAAAAACACCCCTGCATCCAAAATTACAATCATTTAAACACAATGTACAACCCTTCATTAAAACCAATCCATATTTAATTCCAACCCAAATGTTACATATCTTCGAAATACTGGTGTACCGACTAGGTTGATGTCAAGTTTAAACAATACACGACTCGAAACAGAAAAAAAAAAATAACCACACAAATNCCCATCATCGAGACACAACGAAAAGGTACGGATTGAATTTATGTTTATGTTGTTCGATTTGCAGCGATTGCTATTGGGGTTTGGTCATGATGATGGTGAGATGTAGATGAATAGATGATTATTTGTGTGATTTTGGTATGATAGTTAGGTGAGAGAAAAGTTGTGATGGGGGCTGTGAAAACAAAGTTTGTATGTTTAGGGTTAGTTGGTTACAATGGCATATGCCATGCTAGGACAAAGGGAATTATAACCATTTTTATATTGGGCCAAGTCATGGTTTATGAAGCTGGACTTGGTATTGAATTTAATAAAGGCTCGGCTGGGACTTATAAAGTTGTAAACGAGGGAAATTTTGCATATAGTTTTACCTATATTTATGTTAAAATCTAAAATATATATGAGGGAAATTTTGCATAAATGAGGGAAATTTTGCATATATAAACATTTAGTTCAGGATAAAGGTAAAACTATATGTGGTTATTTATATATTTGCAACTAAAAATATAAATTTGCTATTATTTAAGTTGTAAACGAGGGAAATTTTGGCATTAAAAATATGAATAATTACGAATTCATCATTAGTCAAATAATGAAACTGTGTATTTAGGTAACGTATATCATAATACCGGATATAAGGTGATATTTAGGCCTAAATAAAATATCAAACGGACTAGATTGGATAATGGGCTTAAACGTTATATCATATGAATATTGTTTTTGGACTAGATTTAATTTTGGCAAATGGTTATTTTTGAAGTTCGTAATGATAAAGTGAATAATTTTCGGGGTTATGTTTTATTGACGAGATCGAGATTAATTCATTATTGATAGAAAAACATGTAACCGAACTACATTTGCTCGCCGCAAAATATAGTCACAGGGTACCCGCCGCCGCATCGCGCGGGTACCCTGCTAGTCATAACATTAATCATTTGACTATATACCAAAATCTAAAAGAACAAAATAGTTTTTTCTTCAAAAATTGCTTCACTGAATAATAAAAATAAACTGTTCAAAAAAAAGAATAATAAAAATAAAATAAAATAAAAAAATACACATATCTGGTTACCTAAAAAGTAAAAGTGAATTTACACATAATACGGCATAATAATTATTGTTATAATCGTTTTTAATTACCTGAGATTATTATTTTTATTTTTATTTTATTATTTTTTTAATCATAAGTATATGTGGTGGTGATTCTACTGATCTTTTGAATGATCATTTAATGATCTTTTGCTGGTAAATATTTTTAAAATGCTAAAAGAACGAGGGCGACTGTACTATTACACTTGTATATTTTTGGCAAGTTTCTTTTATTTTAATATTACATTAGAATACAAATTGTTCTAAAAGAACCCAAAAATCAAGGGACAATTATAAAAAATGTACAAGAGTTGCCCAATAATATAGTCGTCCTGGTCGCCTTTGTAGTTTGTACTTTTAAAAAATCAGGGGTAAAGAGTTATATCCTCTTGAGCGACTGGCCTCTTTTGAGAATAACTTAAAAATTTAAGGGATAATTACCCAAATAGACCAGTTGCCTTTTCGTTGGGAATTTTTGGATTTTTTTTCTCGTTCCCAAACTAGACGGGTTGCCCTGTACAATTGGGCAACCACCCCCAATAAGTGACAAGTGTGACTTCACTGATTACGAGGGTGATGAGTCATAGGGCAACTGATCTACTTCTGTATAACAATTGGGCAACTAATCTACTTTGGTAAAAAAAATGTCGGACACATGGCGACACATGGTTGGGTAATTCAAGTTGTCCAGTTGCCCGGTCTAGTTTGAAAACGAGAAAAAAAAAAGGTCCAAAAACCCTTAACCAAAAGGCAACTGGTGCATTTGGGTAATTATCCTATAATTTAATTATAGGGCAAATAGCATAAAAGTGTACTCAACTTATACTCAATTTTAATTTAAGGTACTCTATTTTTTTTCTCGATTTAGTATACTCAACTTTTTTTTGGTTACAATTGAAGACGATTAATAGGTTACTAGATAACGAGCAGGTCACCTTCTTCTCCAAAATGATTTTCCGGCAAACTGTTTTTCTGGCGATCCACAGCCACTACCTTCATCGATCACCACCACCATAATAACCCATCTACACAACTACATGATACTAGAAATACTTGGTGTAACTAATTCCCCATCATCGTCAATGTAATATAAGCAATACAATATAAACTAGTATGAGAGGAATAGTATTACATATTATCACAGTTTAATAGAAAGATTGGAAGGATAGATAGGCAACATGTAACTGAATTAAATAACGTTATAAACTATGATGAGTTCATTTATTTCTCTCTTCCCCGGGAAACGCCGGGATGCCTGATGCAATGGAAGCAATATTTCATGCCGCTATTGATTTTGGCAGACACGGGGCTTTTGTTAATGATGCCTAGCTTCTAAGAACAGAATCAATACATATAATGCCCTTTAAGAGTTGATCATATAACTTCAAGAATGTATGCTTTTCAATTGTTTATAACTTCAAGAATGTATGCTTATAAATTGGTGATGGTGGTGGTGATCGATGAAGGTCGCGGCGGTGGATCGCCGGAAAAATAGTTTGCCGGAAAATCATGTTGGAGAAGAAGGTGACCTGCTCGTTACCTAGTAACCTATTAATCGTCTTCAATTGCAACAAAAAAAAAGTTGGGTATACTAAATTGAGAAAAAAAAAGTAGAGTACACTAAATTGAAATTGAGTATAAATTGAGTACATTTTTATGCTATTTGCCCTTAATTATACTTTAATTAAGTATTATAAAATTTTGAAAGGATATCGATTTAGTTATGATTAAAGAATATTGATATAATATTAAAATTTTGCAATGATGTAAATGAAATTGCTCTAAAATTTAAAGCCTTTCAATTATATTAAAAAGAAATCGATTTTATCATGTTCCTCATCAACATCTTTTATATAATAAAAGAATTACATCATTTCGGAGTTTTTTTGACAAAACAATCTTAGTGAAAAAAAAATTGGACCAATAGGAATGCTCAATTTTGACACATAGGTGAAATCGAGCAATATGATTGGCCAATAAAAAGTCAAAATTGAATTGATTTTGGTCAAACTTTAATAAATTTGGTGGAGAATTTGATTGAGGAAAAAAAACACATAAAAATATAGGTGTCAAATTTATGAAAATAAAAACATAAAAAAAGATGAGGTAATTAATAAAACATTAGTGATTGAATTTTAAATATATTATATGGAGTTAAGTGTAAAATTATAAATCTCCATGTTTTTTGATAACTTTAGATAATAAACAAATAACCCCTTACACTTTATAACCCCTACACTTAATAACATGAACTTTGTTTACAATTACATTAGTATTAGTATTAGTTTGAGACTTTCATCCATTAAACTTACAAAATTTTGTAAATGTACGAATTAGTTTTAATACGTTAAATACTTTTAAAATAAATATTAGTTTTAAACTTTCATCTATTAAAATATCTTTTTACTATGTACGTTAAATATAAATAAAAACTCATGTTATCCTATTTAAAAGTTTAATCTATACGTACACGGGTTTGAATATTAAATACAGTTAAATTATTATTAAGGGTAATATAAATATCAAATGGTAAGTGCGAGTTACTGTGATATGAAAATAAATATACGCGATTGTACTTATAACAACTCATGTAATTATTATTTAAAGTTTATATACGGATATCTGGAAAAACATTTTTAAAAACTTTACGGATTATATTGTAACTTCATCAACGCTCATTATGTGCTACTAAACTCGCACATTTTATACAACATGATATTAGTTAAAATTAAACAACATCAACCTCAATATTAACATCTATGTCAGCTAAACAAAGTTAAATCTTTCATCAAATAAATTTTTTATAAAATATTAATTGATATTAATACATAATGAAAAACTCATGCATACTTATTAGTTGTACTTATATCATAATTTTCACGGGTAAATTTTTATATATTCATATAGTAAACAAAAATTTTAAAATAAATTTGATTTATGTGTAAACTCATGTGATCGAATAACCTTTGGCCCAATAACATTATAAGGAGACACGCTCAAGAATCCAATACAAGGTCGATGCCATGGCTATATTTACAATTTCTGCTAACTATTTTTCTTACTTTCGCACATGTTGATGCTCTAACTTTTTAAAATATACATAAGATTTTATGTTTTTAAACGATAATACTATATAATTCTGGAAAAACTCCGTGCGTGCACGGGTATTATAACTAGTATATTAAGATATGAAAAATAAAAATGTGATACCATAGATGATAGATGAATCATGAAAAGACAAATATTGATGACCTCCACTTTACGTCATGTCCCCACTACATGGTTTACGGTAGGGCTTTGGTATACGAATTTGTTTCCTGGTTTGAAAACCATTTTCATAAGATACCCATCTTGCTTCAGGCTTAAAATTCGTAGAAAGTTCAATGATGAAAAGTTAATTTTAAATGAAATAGAATTTCAAAGTGTCATTGTATTTAAAAATTTCCAAAAAAGAAGAAGTTGTGGGTGAATAAATAGACCATGATGGATTGATGGGAGTCGTATTCTCAACATAAATGCACAAGCACGCATGCCTTAAAGCAACTTTTTAGAATTTAACTTTTATCATCATCCTGCCCCGATATATGGACATGATAAATACAGTATGTTTAGGGAGATCCTCACAAGTTAGAAAATGAACTTGAGTCAAGTTGGGTGTTTGTAAGCCATTGGATTTAATCCAATGACTCAAATCAAAAGAACTTCTTTTGATTTGAGCCATTGGATTAAATCCAATGGCTTACAAACACCCAACTTGACTCAAGTTCATTTTCCAACTTGA
>LBNU01011086.1:59359-71854 GCA_014162995.1 Artemisia annua
CCAGTCCAACAATGGACTGACATTCTTAATTAGTGAAACTCCTTACATTAATTGTTCAACTAACTAACAAAGAATCAGTAGTCCAGTATGTAGTTTTTTGACTATTTAAAACAAACCCTGAGACACGCTACAAACAAACTAAAAATCGCTAAAAGACAGCCAACAAAAGCGACATATGTGCAAAAAAGAAGTAATCGATATCTCACTTTATGGTTTAGAGGTGACAAGGGTATTGGATGGGGAATGACACATGCATTGATCACATTTAATTATGGTACAAAACACAAACCCTCTCTGGCTACATATCATTTTATAAAACCAAGCTCAGCTGTCTAAACATTGAAGGCGTATCACGATACCATAAATATACTTTGAGGTATAAACTAAAATTTAGAAATGTTAATTTTTCTTAAAGATTGTTAAATACTCAACAAGGGTGGGGTTTAAATCAATAATCGTCGAAATCAACCTAAATCCGAGTTGAAAATCTTAAATCACACAGAACTTAATCCAAGAACCAGTCAAAAGACATAGACAATAAAAATATATAAAATATATAAAAAAAAAAAAAAAAAATTCACAAAACTAATAAAAAAAAAAGGTTTATAAAAAATTTATAAAAAATTATAAAAAAATTAAAAAAGTTTATAAAAAAAGTTTAAAAAATTTATAAAAAAAGTTTTAAAAATAGTGTAAAAAAGTTTTCCAAAAAAAATTAAAAAAAAATCAGATTAAAAAGAAAAAAAAAAAAATTCAAAAGGGCCAACATAACTCATTGTTTTGTGCTTGGTAAGAGGGGTGCAAAGGGATTGATTACCCCGTAGTGGGTAGTTAACCATTATAGAGTAAATTGGGGGGGGGGGTAAGGGATTGATTACCCACCTCACTCATTCCTTTGCATTCCCTTTCCCCACTTTGAACCAAGCGGGCCCTTAGTATATGATGAAACACTACTAACTACAACACTTGAAGGCTTGGAAAGCTTGATTCATTGTGTTTTGTGTGTGTGTAAAAACAACTTATCAAAAATATCAACAAACGTGAGGTCAATGTTATCGTGAGACAACACGACGTGGAGAATTACAAGTAAACCTTTTAGGAAAAAGATTACCTCGTAAACTCGTGAAAGTGATATTTTAAAGACCGGGAAGTGATTTCCCGGGTTGTACCCCAACGAGGTGCGAATGGAAAGTTTCGTGAAAAGATCGAGATTAAAATCTTGTATGTATGGTTGTGAAAGATTGTTTGGTTTTGTAATACATTAAATTAACGAAAATGGAAAATTAACGAACGAGAATGAAAATAAATCAACCTAAAGGGAACAAAAGGCAATTGGCAAACTAGGGAGTTCCTAAAATTCTACGGGAATCAAAAATAGGTATTGGGAATCCTAAATCACAAGTAAACAAATAAACGTGACGTTTATTTAAGATAAACGTCAACGTACAAATAAAAACGTGAAATTAAGGCTACGTTAGTCCTACAGGCCTAAAAATAATTTTCTAACGAACCTAATGATAAAATAAAATTTTGGAAAAGAGAAAAATAATTTTTCGATAAAAACTCTAATTACTATAATTTAAAAACTAATTTAATTCTAGTTTACACAAATTAAATTATAATAAATACTAAAAAATTTCTAAAAAAATCTGAAACTTTTTTGAAAAATACTACAAGTTAAAATGATCCTAAGAAAAATATAAAAAGTTTGGACATAGTGTCAAAAAAAGCAAAAAATAAGCTGATAAGAACTGATAAGCTTATTTTGACTAAACTAGCAAACAAGGGTTAAATAATAGTTTGTGCAAACTATGAATGAGAAGTCCCTAGGGCGCTACTGGTAGTGAGTATTGGTGTGTGGTGTCTGTGTGAGCATGCGGTCTGGGGTTCGAATCCCACCCAGACCTTTTTGCAACCATTATTATTATTATTATTATTATTTTTTTTTTAGTTTTCTCTTTTACAACTCAGACTACTAATACTTTTGGAAAACGTTTTTTAAGCAACCAAACTCAATAAATCATACTTCAAATACAAGAATCAAAGCAGATTTAATTTTTGAATTGAGTTTTCAAACTTTTGTGCAAGAAAATTCTCACACAACACAAATAAGTTCTAAGCTTAAACAAACTTCAACAAACAACAACATTTACAGCAACAAAACAAGCAAGAATCTCACAACATTAAAACAAGAATTAACAACAAGAACATTAATAACTATAAGAGCATCAGTAGCAGCAATAAGAAGAACACAACAAGTTCAACAGGCTATAAGCTTTCAAGAGCTTGTATAGTCAACCAAACAACAACAAGAACAATAATCAGCAACAACAAGAACAACAACAATAACAAAAACAATGATCTCACAGCAACAAAACAAGGATCAAGCAACAAAACAAGGATCAAGCAACAAGAACATCAATAATAACAGCAGTAGCAGGCCAAAATAAGCCAAAATGTGGCTTAATAATAAGCACTAGATGAGCAATCCAAGGTAAACCAAAGCCTAAGTCCTAAACTCTACCTAGGGGGCTATCCAAATCAAAAAATATCAAGCAATAAAACTAAGATTCAAGTAACTTATGAGCAAAAGTGAATTGCACAAAACTGGATGCAGGGGAGATTTTGGGTCAACTAGGCAAGTTCATGACCAAATTCAAGTACCCAAATGATTTCCAAACTCAATTTTTCTTTTTGATTATGATAAACAAGCTGCCAAAGACTTCAAATCAACAATCTTTACTCATTTCCAAAAAGAATTGAATCCTATAGAACCCCTCGAAATTTGTCCCATTTCAGATTATGAAAATTTTTGACTTTTACCAATTGTGAACAAGTTTGACTATATTGGATTTCTAATGGCCAAATCTGAATGTATATGTTATATAAAACTCAAATGACACAGAATTAAGCAAATTATACAAGCCTACACTTAATTTATAGATATTGATCACCAAGATAACTCAACAGTTACACATTAGGTTCAATGGAAAGGGATTTTGACTGTTTCTATGAAAACCTTACTGATTTTATGTTTGAACTACACTACTTATACCTAAATAGAACTAACTAAACTAAGGAGACCATGAGGTACCAACTACTACTCAATAAACAATCTTATTCCAAACACTATTTTTATTGACTGTTATGAATTATTCAAGAGGCTGCAAAGAGAATTAGACCACAAAGCTTGCACTTAGGCTCAAATTATGATCCAATTTACTGAATAAAACAAAATTACTCAGAATCAAACAACAGATTCAAATAAATATTCAAGTACAAAATATAAAGCTTTAAATTTAACTTTGAGACTTACAAGTTATTCACCCTAACTGACATAGGGAACATTCACAACCCAAGGCCTATCTTAGATAGACCCATAACCATTTCTGGGACACAAATTACCACTGGATTACCCATGTATCTTCACAAACCACCACAGTTGACTTTCGTTACCAAGAGTTTTTAACCAAATTCAGCTACAAGTGGAATTATACACTGACTTTAACTTATTAAAAAGCTTATATGAGCTTAGGAAATAGATTGAAATAATTATAAACTCAAACAACACTTCTTGCAAAAATACTTAGAATGAAACTTAAACTTAAATTTAAATAATTATTGAAATGGAAACTGAAAACTCATATTAAACTTGAGAATGACATTACAATTTAAACTGAAACTAAATTAAAACCTACATGGCCTTCAAGGCTTACAATTGACTTCTATTTATACTAAAAATTGAAAATAAGAGCTTCTCTCTTCTTTCTGCTTTTTCTCTGAGAGCAAATGGTCCAAAAACCTTCCTGGTGCTTTTGTGAACACATCCCAATCGTCCAATTAAAGTGAACATCATTATAGCCCTTGATTCAATTTTGGCGGGAGAACTCGTTGTGGGGATTTAGGATTGCCAGCTTGGCTTTAAGGGTTAGGTAGGGTTATGTGAGGTTTAGTGGGATGGGGAATGGTGTCTGGGGTTCTTTTGAGGAGGAGATGGAGTGTTGCAGTGGTGGTGGAGTGGAGGTGGTGTTATACTGGTGGGTAAAAGGAGGTTGGGGAAGAAATGATCGTTAGTTTGACCCTGGGTGTGTTTGTTTGACCTAGTTAATATTAAAAAGGGATGTGAGTGGGCTGTTGGTGGATGTGGGCCAAGAAACGCATGGATCAGGTTTATGGACTTGGTGAATTTGGATTAGATTGGGATAAGAGGACTTGATAAATAAGGGTCCATTTGGTTTAAATAAAAACACAAGGATCATTCTTGTAATAATCTGATTTTTGAGGGACCATTTCTGCAATCATTCCAACTTTACTCAAGGACCAATTTTGACAAGTATTGAATTCCCAAGGTGTATTTTGTAGTTTTCTTCAAAGTGTACTTCCCGGGGGCCATTTCTGACACTTTCTGATAGTTGAGGGAGTGATTTTAACATTTCTGCATATTTGCTCCGTTTTTCTGTCTGTTTTCGATCCTTTGTACCTGAAACACGCAAAAACACACTCCAAGGATATTTGTGACACTATTCGATCGTTTTCAAGTGTTTTTGATTGTTTTGACTCGAGAAATGGACGAAAAGATACGTGTAAAAAGGCACATATCAAAGCTTCTTGTGTTTTTCACTTGAATTCAAAGTAGAATTGTTGGATCACTTTGAACGTGTTATAGATCAAGTGGAATGATCAAAGAGTATTATTATGATGTTATAATATGAGGGAAATGGTAGTAGTAAGCTTAGAATGGCTATGTTTCATAAGTTGGAAAGGTTAGACTAAAGTCCTATTAATACTACTACTTTCTGCCTAAATAACGGCTACCGAAGGATCCGCGGATCCGTATTTTGTGGATCCGTCCATATAAAATACGGATTCGTGGCGCGTATTTTGTGCGCTTTTTTATCTTATGAACTATAGATTGCATTGTATCAAAACTAATAAAAAAAACTTGCCCTTCTAGAATGACTCGGAATAAAGGAGTTAGTTTTTAATTTAGTTTTGATTTAATTAAATGTGTAAGTAAAATGTCTAGTTAATTTACTTATTTATATTATGCATACTTAATTAAAATGTGTTTAACAGGTATTTCAAGTATGTTTTGAAAACATTTATTACTTGGGCTCTTTGATCATTCGACGTGAGGTATAATCACATTATTCATACCTGAAGTGATATACGTCGGAATATAAACTTACAGCTTACAACTTGATTACGTAAACGTGTACTTCGAATGAATTTATATTTGTCATTATCAAAATATTAAGAGACCGTAAAATATAAATAACGTTTTTACGCGATATTTGTATTAAGAGAGAGAGAGAGAGAGAGAGAGAGAGAGAGAGAGAGAGAGATGAGCCCGTAACATGTTAAAAAACTACAGAAATGTTAGGTGTCTCGGTGGAATTTGTAGATCCCCTAATATTTGGCATGACTCCTAATTTGAAAACCAAAATTTTAGACCAAACAATATTTTTCACTTTCACTCCGAATCCTAAATCCTACACCTACCTAACAAACCTTAAATAAGATATGGCGTATTATTCGTAAAGCTCAGGGGTTGTTTAAAAAAACAAAAACTATTGTTGATTGATAGTTTTTAATGTAGTTCACAAATGTTATATTATAAATATGTTTTTACTCATATTCAATCTATCTATACTCTCTAATGAACCACACTTCTAGACTAAATATTAACTAATTATATAAAGTCGCTTTTTCTCTCTCTTCTGTGGGCGATTTGTGGCGATTTCGTCTTCTCCAAGCAACCTTTAAACCCTAGTAATTTAGGGTTTTGGTTGTGAATCTTTCACTGAAATTCCTGTTGTTTAAATCTCTTTTCTCCTTTCAATATTGCTATGCCAATCGATCCTCTAAAACCTCCTGACCCTATCCTTGAGGAGTTTTGTACTCTTACTGGGATGTCTTCAGAAGGATTGAAACACTCTGCTATTCACAGATCTGATAGTAAGTTATCTTCTAAACCTAGAGGTAGACCTAAAGGGGTGAAGAATCGTGTTAAACACAAGGTTTTATCCCCTGGATCTGCTTCTGTTGGGGCTGGTGCTATTCTCAAAAGGCTTAGGAACTCTAAGGTTGAAGGCAAAGGTAGGAGTCGCAGTGAATCCTCTCCTTTGGTTCGAAATGGTAAGCGCCCTAATTCTAGTAAGTCTCCTGTTGATGATGTTTTGGCTAAGGTGTTAGATAAGATTGCTTATGATAAGAACATTTCTAATCAAATGGTGTTTAGGGAAGGTAGTAATGATAGTGGGATGTCTGGTAAAAAAGTTATTAAGGATAAGAGTTATTGTTCCATAGGTGAGAATGATGGCTCTTTCATCAATAAACCTATTGAGCCAGTTGTTACTGATATGGAGGTTAACAGGGAGAGTATGGTGGATATGGGTGATGATATTGGGGATAGTGTTGATCCTTTGTCAATAAGTAATAATACTAGTAAGCTTAACATGGCTGATGGAGAGCATGGTAAGGATGAAAGTATTAGGAAAACTGCAAAGGATGTGAAGGATGATGTGGGTGGTAATTCTACTTTTGTTTTTGGGGATGTGCAGAGGAACAAGGGCATTTTGAACAGGCCACCAGTTGGCTTAACCAAGGTTCATTTTGGTCCTAGTTTGTTTTATAATTCCAGTAATGTTTGGTCTTCATGTAAAGCTGGTGTCAATGCTATTAACATTGAATCTTTTGCTGAGAAGATGAAGAAAGGGGCTGAAGATAGGGAATTACAAATGAATTTTGTACCTCAGTTTGTTTCAACTCAAAGTGATGGGACTAAGAGAATTGCTATTTCTATGGAGGACATTAAGAAAGGGAGTGAAGCTTGTGCTCTACAGTTATATGGTTATTTTGTGGGTACCTCTATGGACTATAGAGTGGTGTATGCTAATTTGAGTAGAATGTGGAGGGCTTATGGGATTTCTGATATAACTAAAACTAGAGCTGGATTGTTTTATTTCAAGTTCAAAAATGAAGAATTTATGAAGGCTGTATTGGATAGTGGTCCTTGGATGGTTAATAATGTTCCTCTAGTTTTAAATGTATGGGAGCTTGGTATTTGGTTGGATAAGGTTGAGCCTAGTACTATTCCAATATGGGTTTGTGTATATGGTATTCCTTTGGAGCTTTGCAATGGTAATGGTATAGGTAAGATTATGAATGGTATTGGCAAACCCATGCTAATGGATAAGTTAACTAAGGAAAGGTGTTTGAAGAAAGCTGGCAAGCTTGATTTTGCTAGAGTCATGGTTGAAGTTTCTGCTACAGATGAGTTACCTATGTCTCTAGAGATTGAATACCCCCTATTGGAAATAGACCTGGTAGAATTGGGAAATTAGAGGTAAAGTATCAATGGAAACCTCCACAGTGTACTCATTGCAAGACATTTGGGCATACTACATTGGCATGTAAGGTTAGGCCTAAATCTGAGGAAGAAATTGCTGCTAAAGTGCTTAAAGAAGCTTTGAATGTGAATAAGGCTAAAGTTGATGGTAGTTCTGTGGAGATGCTGATAATGAAGGTTTTGTGACTGTTGGTAAGAACAATAAACCAGTGGGAGTTTAGAGTAATGCTAAGCAGAACAATACTCAAGGTAAGAATTCTAGTTATGCTTCTCAGAATAGAGTTCTTCAACAGGGGGGAAGAGTTTATAATGGTAATGGAAATCATAAGTTTGGTGTTCAAGGGCTGAATCAGCAGGATAGAAATGTTAGTGGTGGAGGTTCTAAAAAACAAAGTAATGTTTTGAGGTCGAAAGGTAGTGATGGTAAAACTAATTATGTGCAGAGAACTAATGTGAAGTCTTCTACAGATGGTATGTATGCTAATAAGAGAGTTGTTAAGAAGGGTGATGGTAAATCTGAATTAGTGTCTAAACCTGCTTTAAGCTCTAAGTATAATGCAAATTATCATCCTAAGGTTCTGGTTATATGATCAGGGTCTAAATCATCTGCTGAGGGGGTCAATGAAAATGTTCCTGTTAACAATTCTTTCCAAGCATTTGCAGATCATGATATGGTTGATAATGAATAAGCTTTCCTTAATTCGGTTGATGAAGAATTCATCTCTGTTGTTTGGCCTAAACTGCAGAATGAAGTTGAGGAAGTTTTGAAATCTAGTGAATATCCTTCCAAATCTATTAGGGCAAATTGGTCGTTGCAACAACTTGATTTTTTCTATAACAATTGCTCTAAGTTTGGTATGGAACCGTATGTGGATGATGAAGATGTTGAGTCTGAAAAGGATGGAATGGCTGTTGAAATGAAGCCTGATGATGGGTGTTTGTCTGTCCCTGAAGTAGTGAATAATGGGACTAATGAAAATTCTGGTTTAGATGAATCTTAAGGCTTTTGCATGGAATGTGAGAGGTCTTAATAATGATCTCAACCAAAAGCAGGTTATTGATTTGCTTAGGGATGGGGGTTTTAGTTTTTGTGCACTTTTGGAAACTAAATTAAAAAAGAAAAAGCTCTCTAGAGTGTGTTCTAAGGTGTTAGGCAACTGGAATTGGTTTTCTAACGCTTCTTGTGATGGGGGTACTGGTATTGTGATTGGTTGGGACCCTAATTCTGTTAGGATTATGCTGCACAGTCATACCTCTCAGCTTATGAATATTTTTGTGGAAGCTATTAATGGTAATCAAAAATTCTTTTGTACTGTTGTTTATGCTCACTACAAGGAGATTGGTAGGAAGCCGCTTTGGAAGGACTTGGTCAGGCATAGTATTGTTGTTAAAGAAGCACCTTGGGTTCTTTTAGGGGACTTTAATGTTATATTAGATCCTTGTGAAAGATCTTTTGGGTCCTCGGCTATTACTTCTGGTATGGATGAATTTAGAAGTTGTGTTTCTCATATTGAAGTTAATGATTTGGTTATGTCTGGGCTGAAATTTACATGGAACAAAAGTCCAAATTCTGTTAATGGCCTCTTGAAGAAGTTGGACAGAGTTATGTGTAATATGGGGTTTCTGGATAAGTTTCCTAATTCTTATTTTGTATTCTTGCCTTTTGTTTATTCTGATCATACTCCTTCTGTCCTTAACATCCCTAGCGTTTCTGGTCCTAAGCCTAAACCTTTCAAATTTGCTAATTTCTTATCCTCAAAAGCTGAATTTCTTCCTGCCGTTAGTAGTATTTGGGAGAAGGAGATTCGGGGTTATGCTATGTTTTCTTTGGCTTCTAAACATAAGCTGTTAAAGAAGCCTTTGAGAAAGATGAAGTATTCTCAAGGAGATTTGGCTCTTAAGGTTAAGACTCTTAAGGATAAGTTGTGTAACATTCAAGAAGATATAGTTAATGATCCATTCAATTATGATGTTAGAAGGGAAGAGATTGCCGTTCTTAATGCTTATAAGGAAGCGGTCAAAGATGAGGAATTATTCTTGAAGCAAAGATCTAAGATTACATGGCTAAGTGAAGGTGATTTTAATACAAAATACTTTCACAATGCGATGCGAGAAAGAAGAAATAAAGGCAGAATTGAGTATGTGGAGGATATGGATGGCAAGGCTTATTCTGGTTGTGATGTTGAAGCTCAATTTGTGAAGTATTTTCAGAATGTTCTTGGTACTATGGAGGTTGTAGATTCCATTCATGACCCTGCTTCTCTATTTACTAATAAGCTTTCTATGACTGATGCTGAGCTTATGGTGAAGCCTGTTTCCCTTGAAGAGATTAAAATGGTTCTTTTTAGTATGGATGATGATAAGGCTCCAGGTCCGGATGGCTTCTCGTCTAAATTCTCTAAGGGTGCTTGGTCTATTGTGGGTGCTGAATTCTCTCAGGCCATCATGGATTTATTTTCTAATGGTAAGCTTCTCAAGGAGATTAATTCTACTGTTATTGCATTGGTTCCTAAGTCTCAAACTCCCAAAAGAGTCTCTGATTTTAGGCCCATTTCTTGTTGTAATGTGATTTATAAGTGTATTAGTAAAATTATTGCCAATAGGCTTAAAGGGGTGTTAAATTCTTTGGTAGATGATTGCCAAAGTGCTTTTATTCCTTCTAGGCAGATTAGTGATAACATTATGCTTACTCAAGAGCTAATGAGGAATTATCATAGGAAGAATGGGCCTTCTAAGATTGCTTTTAAAATTGATATCCAAAAAGCGTATGATTCTGTTAATTGGGATTTTCTAAAGCAGTGTCTGATTCATTTTGGATTTCTATGGAAGATGATTAAATGGATGATGAGTTGTATATGTTCACCGTCTTTTACCATTAGTATTAATGGGGATCACTGTGGGTATTTCAAAGGTATGAGAGGCCTTAGGCAGGGAGATCCACTATCCCCGTATTTATTCACTCTTGTGATGGAAGTTTTATCTTTGTTAATTAAGAAAAAGATTCATGAGAGTGGCAATTTTAAGTTTCATTGGTGGTGTAGTAAAGTTAACCTTACCCACTTATGCTTTGCTGATGATCTCATGATTTTCTCTCATGGGGATGTTGGGTCTGTTTCTATTATTAAATCTGCATTGGATGAGTTTAGTAAGATCTCGGGTTTAAAGCCTAGTATGGAGAAGAGTTTGGTTTTCTTTGGGAATGTTCCTGATCACACTAAAGCTGCTGTTCTTAGAATTATGCCATTCTCTGTTGGTTCTCTACCTATCAAGTATCTTGGAGTTCCGCTTATTTCTACCAGACTTTATAAGCATCACTGCAACTCTTTGATTGAAAAAGTGAAAATGAGATTGCTGAATTGGAAAAATAAATCTTTAACGTTTGTTGGTAGACTTCAACTTATCAATTCTGTGGTAAGTTCTCTTCAAGTTTATTGGTCTTCTGTTTTTATTCTCCCCAAAGCCGTTATTTATGAGATTGAGAAATTGATGAGAGGTTTCTTATGGGCTCATGGTGAGTCTTCACTCCTCCAAAACTAACCAGTTAACTAGGTGTGGTCAACAAGTCAAATCTGAGAGAGGAGAGATCAATTTATGATCCGTTAAAAGCACAGTGTACTCACGGGTCGTTAAGTCCCAACGAGATTGAAATTGTGTTTCTGAAACATTTTGGGAATGAGTGATTAGGGAATAGTAACCAGATAATGATTTGGATTTGATTTTACACTACTGATTGCTTGGAATTAAGATTATGAAGCAATATTAACAATTACAGGAAATCAGATAAACCTAAAATGCAAATGCGTGCTGGAAAAATGGGAATTACACAAAAATAAACTAGAGGGGGTGAAAATGACTTTTTTACAAACTTAATATTAAAAGAAAATTTTATATAAAAGAAAAAAAATATTTTTTTTGATTATTTTAATATTTAATATCACTTAAAACTATTTAATACTTATAATAACTATTTAAGTTAAACTAAATATAATATAATAATAAATAAAACTAAGAAAATGAAAATTTATTTTTAAAAACTTTAAAATAACTTAAAAATGATATAAAAACTAAAATATGTATTTTTGTCTTTTTCTGAATTTAATATTAATTAATTACTAATTACTTATTAATTAACTAATTAACTAATTTAAATTACTAATAATACTAAAATTAACTTAGAGAATTAGGAAATATTTTATAAAACTAATTAACTTATACAGGAACCCTAAAAAATTATAAAAAGTTTATAAAAGCTATTATCACACTATTTTATTAATTATTTACTTAATTACTAATTAAAAACTATTTAAACTAATTTAATTAATAAAAATGGAAAATGAACAATAATAATTAAGAAAATATTTTCTAAAAATTCTAAATGATTTATAAAACCTATAAAAATTATAAAAACCTACTGTTGTAAATAAAATTTAATAAAACTATTTATTAACTAATATTAATTATTAAAAATACTAAACGAAAAGATAAAAATCTAGGAAAATTATTACAAATACTGAAAAGATGTCAGGAAATTATTAAAAATATAAAAATGAAAATTGCTTTTTGAAAAAGCTGAGCAATAAGCCAAATGGCTTAAATAGAAGCTATCACTTTTGTAAAAGTGATGATTTTGTGATTTTTCTTTTTGACAGATGTTTATATACTAAAAATATGAAACTTTAATAAAGACAAACTTTTTATAACTTAAAAATAAGCACTTTGCACCCCTAATAGCTTAACAGATCTTATTTTTGGATTTTTAAATATGAAAAAGCTATTAAAAAGCTACACAATGAACACAAGGTAGAAATAAAGATGCAAACAACTTATATGAACATAAAATAAGCAAGGAAGAATGAAAAAGCACACTGGATAAGCCAAATTAAGCAAATAAGCAATTTCAATTATCATAGATACAAAACAGACTAAAGTACGAGATTGTAGACCTTGTGGGGCCCACAGATAAGCTCAGGGGTCCAAAATGAAACTTGGACCAATAAGCTCACCTGACAAGCTTTCAAATAAATCAAAAATTGAGGCTTAACTCCTACAAATAAGCTCTGTGTGAGCTTATGAAATTTGGCAAAAAGCTAAGTGTACACTGACCACTCAGTGTACACAGTCAAATGGGACAAACAAAAAGCTAT
>LBNU01011086.1:72009-89223 GCA_014162995.1 Artemisia annua
ACAAACTTTTTATAACTTAAAAATAAGCACTTTGCACCCCTAATAGCTTAACAGATCTTATTTTTGGATTTTTAAATATGAAAAAGCTATTAAAAAGCTACACAATGAACACAAGGTAGAAATAAAGATGCAAACAACTTATATGAACATAAAATAAGCAAGGAAGAATGAAAAAGCACACTGGATAAGCCAAATTAAGCAAATAAGCAATTTCAATTATCATAGATACAAAACAGACTAAAGTACGAGATTGTAGACCTTGTGGGGCCCACAGATAAGCTCAGGGGTCCAAAATGAAACTTGGACCAATAAGCTCACCTGACAAGCTTTCAAATAAATCAAAAATTGAGGCTTAACTCCTAAAAATAAGCTCTATGTGAGCTTATGAAATTTGGCAAAAAGCTAAGTGTACACTGACCACTCAGTGTACACAGTCAAATGGGACAAACAAAAAGCTATGAGCAGCCCTAGCAAATAAGCTTGAAATGGTAAACTAAGCCCTGAACTATCAAGATGGGTTGCTTGGCTTTCCAAAAAGCCATGAGTCATGCACTGGTCCCCACTAATAAGCTCTGTGCAAGCTTATGAACTTTGGGGAAAAAGCTGTGCACAGGGGAGGTAACAGACCAAAGGGGGTACTTTGACACTGCTTATTTATAAGCAAATGAATTCCAAAATGGAATTTTCTTTTTGGAAAATGTTAACAACCAACAAAATAACACAAATTCACAAAAACTTTGGATTTCCAAACTGTATTGAACCTTGTGCAAGATCTGGACTATTTGAGCATTTTGACAATTTTGACTTTTTGAGCTTTTACAAAAATTGACTTTTTTGAGATTTGATTGGATCCTACTGTCTAATTATGTTATATTAAGATGAAATGAGATGAAATTAAGTTAAACAAACTACTTATGCACTGATTTGATGATCTTGGTACTAAAAATCTTTAACAGATAACAATTGATAAGTGATTACAAATGATTTTGACTTTTTGACAAANGGGTGGTGGCATTAATTGTGGTTGTTTTGTTAGGTGCAATTGGGGGTTTGTGAGTGGTTTGGGCGGTGGAGAAGGTGGGAGAGGTGAGGTGATGGTTTGCAGGTTCAAGTGGGAGGGAAGGAGAGTGGAGGGGGTGGGGTTTGACTTGGGTTTGACTGGGGGGGAAATTATAACGGGGTTTTGGGTTTTTGCTTGTTGGGCCAGAAGTGAGATTGGGCCAAGGGAGATATAAGGGGGGCTTGGACTGGTTTTGTTTGGGTTTGATTTTGGACTTATGGGTTTATGAAAAAGGGATCCGTTTGGTTTGTAGTTATAACAAGGGACCAAAAGTGTAAATTGCCTAAAATTAAGGGACTGGATTTGGAAATTTTCCAAAGTTAATCAAGGGGTATAATTTGACAAGTATGAATAGTACAAGGTCCATAGTTGACTTTTTTTACTTTTGACATTCCCAGGGACCAAATCTGCCAAATCTTTAAACTTCAGGGGCCAAACTTGAAATTTTTTCAAACTTTTCACCAAAGGATCATTTTTGCCAAAGTTCAATAATACAAGGACCATAATTGTTAATTTCCAAAAGATTTTAATCCCAGGGGCTATTTTTGACAATTTTGCAAAGTTCAGGGACTAAACTTGTAAACTTTTGAAACTTTTCACCAAAGGACTAATTATGACAACTTGTGATTTTCAAAAGACTTTGGTTGACTTTTCTTCCAAAATTAATGCATAGGGACTAGATTTGACAAGTTTTGAAAGTTAAGTGACTGAAACTGCCAATTGTGCAAACTTTGTTCGTTTTTCATTTGTTTTCAAACATTTTGCATTTAAAACATATAAAACACAACCCTGGGATATTTTCAGTATTTTGATGCATATTTGGGTGTTTTTTTGGATGTTTTGGCAGTTTAGATGAGACAAAAATGATGAGTATTTACACACTCATCAATCTCCCACACTAAAATATTGCTAGTCCCTAGCAATCTTTTATGAAAACTTAATGGATTTGATGTCTCTTTACCAAAAGCCATTACTTCTGGAGTAACCAAGTGTTTCAGTATGTGATACTTTGGTACACTGATAACCAAATGATTTTGAGCTAACCATCAGCTGTCAACGGATTTGATTTGTCTTTACCAAAAGCCGTTTGCTTCTGGACTAGCCAACTCTTCACGATTCAAAGATATGGTGAGCTGAATACCATACAATTTTTGGCAAATTGCAAGCCGTAAACGGATTTGAGATATCTTTACCGGGAGCCGTTTGCTCTCGGATTAGCCAGACCTTTTGTGGATGAGACATGGTGGACTGATAACCATTTGTCGTGTTAGTGCAAAGCACTCACACCAGAAAAAAAATTTTGGCCAAAATGGGGGTATTAAGGCATTTAGATGGTAAAAATGTGATCAAATTCGCCAGAATTCCCCCCCCACACTAGAATTGAATATTGCCCTCAATATTCAAAGTCCCGGCTATTATGCCGATACTTTGAGATGTAAAAACTTAAGATTTAGGCAAGTGTGGGAACCATTTTTTTTTGGAAAATATATACATGCAGGGGCACCTCCCCCACACTAGGGTGTTAGAAAGTAGAAAGAAGTCAGAAACACGGGTGAAAACCCATGGCATGCTTATGTTTTTGATCACCGAGTCACTAGCTTGACTCGATCCCCGCATTCATTGGTTCATGGGGAAAGTTTAGAGATCCGGGAAAACCATGGGTGGTATTTCCTCTTCAAAGTAGTGCTTTAGCCGATGGCCATTCACTTTGAAATTTGGACCGTCGGGTTAAGATAACTCAACGGTAACATATGGATAAACTTTAGTGACGGTGAATGGTCCAGTCCAGCAGGTTTTGAGTTTTCCTGAGAAGATCTTTAACCGAGAATTGAAAATAAGGACTCGATCACCAACGTTGAAAACACGGTTTTTTATTTTTGAGTCATGAATCTTCTTTGTCTTTTCTTTGTAGATCAAAGAGTTTTCATATGCCTGATCACGAAGTTCATTTAATTCATTCAGCTGAACTTTACGGTGATCACCCGCTGTCTGGAGGTCGAAGTTGGCATGCTTCAAGGCCCAGTAGGCTTTGTGCTCAAGCTCAATCGGTAGATGACACGCCTTTCCGTATACAAGCTTATAAGGAGTACACCCGATGGGTGTTTTGTAAGCTGTACGGATGGCCCAGAGTGCATCATCTAGTTTATCCGACCAAGAGGCACGGTTTTCACCTACGGTCCTTTCAAGAATCCTTTTAATACCACGGTTCGAAACCTCCACTTGCCCACTTGTTTGGGGGTGATACGCAGTGGAAAGACGGTGAGTTACACCGTACTTTTGCATGACTTTATCAAATTTGTCATTGCAGAAATGTGTACCACGATCACTAATAATGGCTCGTGGAGTTCTGAACCTAGCAAAAAGAGATTTCAAAAATTTCACAACAACTCGGGCATCATTGGTGGGTAATGCTTTCGCCTCAACCCATTTTGACAGGTAGTCAACAGCCACGAGTATATACTTGTTTCCTCGAGATGATACAAATGGCCTCATAAAATCAATGCCCCATACGTCAAAGATTTCACAGACTTGGATGGCGTTCTGAGGCATCTCATTTGTCTTTGAAATATTCCCGTGACGCTGACAAGCGTCACAAGCTTTGACTAAGTCATGAGCATCTTTATAGATCGTGGGCCAGTTGAAACGGAATCAAACACCTTCTTGGCGGTGTAATTTGGATTATGATGTCCCCCTGTGGGTCCATCATGACAAGCTTTAAGAATATCCATGGCTTCTTGGCCATGGACACACCGTCTGATGACTTGATCGGCACAGATTTTGAACAAGTAGGGTCGTCCCAGAAGTAATGTTTAACGTTTTTAAAGAATTTATTTTTTTGTTGGGACGACATCCCTTTCACAACAAAGTTACCCGCCTGGTAGTTTGCAAAGTCGGCAAACCATGGGGTAGTAGAGTCACCACGAAAAGAAACCGCATTGAGTGTTTCAAGAGGAAATGTTTCATTTATTTCCTTTTTCTCGAACACATCTTGGTGAGGGTTTTCTAATCGGGGTAAGTGATCAGCTGCTAGGTTCTCAGCTCCTTTTTTATCACGGATGATGATATCAAATTCTTGCAGGAGGAGAACCCATCGGAGCAATCTCGGCTTTGCATCTTGTTTGGCAAAGAGATATTTTAGAGCCGAGTGATCCGTATACACTACGCATTTTGTCAAGATCAAGTATGGCCGAAACTTTTCAAATGCATACGCCACGGCTAATAACTCTTTTTCCGTTGTGGTGTAATGATTCTGAGCCTCGTTCATAGTTTTACTTGCATAATGTATAGGCTGAAAATGTTTTGTTTTTCGTTGCCCCAAGACCGCACCTATAGCAAAATCACTTGCATTGCACATGAGTTCAAAAGGCAGGTCCCAATCGGGGGCAACTAAGATGGGTGCTTCAGTAAGCTTTTTCTTCAGAGTTTGAAAAGCTTCGATGCACTCGGGAGAGAAGATGAAAGGAGCATCTTTTTCAAGAAGATGAGTCATAGGCCAGGCGATTTTAAAAAAATCTTGTATGAATCGACGATAGAATCCGGCATGACCTAGGAAACTCCTGACACCTTTGACTGTGGTGGGATGAGGTAACTTAGCAATGACATCGACTTTAGCTCTGTCGACCTCAATCCCATTTTTAGAAATCTTATGGCCGAGGACAATGCCTTCTTTGACCATAAAGTGACTCTTCTCCTAATTTAGACAAAGATTGGTATCTTCACACCGTTTGAGCATGTTATCTAAATGGGAGAGACATGATTGGAAAGAATTCCCAATGACCGAGAAATCATCCATAAAGACCTCCATAGTTTTCCCGATCATTTCGTGAAATATGGCCATCATACACCTTTGGAATGTGCCTGGAGCATTACATAAGCCAAATGGCATACGTCGGTAGGCAAAAGTTCCGTAGGGGCATGTAAAGGTAGTCTTTTCTTGATCCTGCGGATCAATGGGAATCTGGAAGTAACCCGAGAAACCGTCTAGGAAACAATAGTACTCGTTTCCCGCTAATCTCTTGAGCATTTAGTCCATGAAGGGTAGAGGAAAATGGTCTTTACGGGTGGCGTCATTTAACTTTTGATAGTCAATGCATACACGCCATCCCGTAACCAATCGAGTTGGAATCAGCTCGTTTTCTTCATTTGTGACAACAGTAATGCCACCCTTTTTTGGAACGCAATGAATGGGGCTAACCCAAGGACTGTCAGAGATAGGGTAAATCAATCAGGCATCAAGAAGTTTAATAACCTCTTGTTTGATAACCTCGTGAATTTTTGGATTAACCCTTCTCTTCTGTTGAACTGCCGGCTTAAAGTCATCTTCCATTAAGATTTTGTGGGTGCAGAATTCAGGGTTAATACCCTTGATATCGGAGAGTTTCCAAGCAATTGCTTGCTTGTGTGACTTTAAAACCTTTATGAGAGCAGCTTTTTCCTCATCTTTTAAGTCTTTAGCAATTATGACGGGTAATTTATCATCATCCTCCAGAAATGCGTACTCGAGATGTGGTGGTAAGTCTTTGAGTTCGACCTCAGGAAATTCAGCAGTTTTCTCAACAGACTTGATTTCCTCGTTATGAAGTTTTTGTGGAAGAACAGGAGGAGGAGAGGGATCTTCATTCAACAGCTTCTCAAGGAGAAGGATATCCCTTTCCGGGTCAATCTCTTGGTTATCAATTCCCTAGGGAATCGAATCACTTTTGAAAAATGCCTCTATTTCCTCAAGGATGAAATCACTTCCCTCAAACGGAGTTAGGGAAGGAGAAGAATTAGCAATGATAGGTTGAGAAGAGGGAGTGGGATTGCCACTCAAAGAATTATCGGTGAAACTGATGAGACGAAAAGTGTACCCGTTTTAAGGGGTCATTTAAGCCATAATTCGAGTAAATATGATCAAATATTACCCTAAATCGTTCCTTTTGTCATTTTAGGTACTTTTGAGAAGNATTTCCTCAAGGATGAAATCACTTCCCTCAAACGGAGTTAGGGAAGGAGAAGAATTAGCAATGATAGGTTGAGAAGAGGGAGTGGGATTGCCACTCAAAGAATTATCGGTGAAACTGATGAGACGAAAAGTGTACCCGTTTTAAGGGGTCATTTAAGCCATAATTCGAGTAAATATGATCAAATATTACCCTAAATCGTTCCTTTTGTCATTTTAGGTACTTTTGAGAAGAATTATGGAAAACATGCATATTTGAACGTTTTTGGAGCATAAAAGTGAAGAAAACGACAAAGTCCCAAAAGAAGCTGGATTTCCTACATGACGGCGTCAGAGTCACAAGGTGACGCCGTCAGCCAACGTTGACAAAGGAGTAAAGTCAGATTACACTAGACGCCCTATGAAGAAAACAAGATATTTACACCTGACGGCGTCAGGTGTTAGAGAATGTAGGCCGTCAAGTGTTAACTTAAAGAGTGACGGCTCAGAGCAATTTAAAGAGTGACGGCGTCAGAAGTAAATCTAGGCCATCCGAGAACCCTAATGACGGCGAGCTGACGGCGTCAAAACATATAACCTGACGCCGTCAGAATGTAAAATCTATATATATTTTTCTATTTTTCATTCATTAGTGTGGAACTTTTGGTACAAGTTTGGGAAAAACCCTAAAGACGAATTTGGCTGTATTTTCAAGGGTTTTTCACCCTTGAATCCTTCATGTTCAATTAAAGATAAGTCCTCACTTAAATTAATCAATATGTCTATGTGTTGGTTAATTATATCTTATGCTTGTCTTTCAATTAACATGCTAGGCTAGATTTTTCTTGTGTTTGCTTAGATCTAATGAAACCTAACTATTAATTATTGGTTGATTGGTGTGTTATTACTTTGTTGGGATGAATGTTTCATCAATGTTAGGCTTAAGAAAACTGGCAATACTCCTATATGGTAACATGCTTGAACGTCTTAAGAAACATGTAACTAATGCATACTAGGTTATTAAGGTAGTATTTAACGCATGAGCCACTGTTTACAATCCCTATGATTATGTGTACGCATAGTTGTAGGAGGAGATAAGAGCTCATAGAATTGGGGAGATATGTACGCCACCCCATGAATTGTTAAGGAATACACCCGTCATCCACGCAAGTAATACATACACCAATTAACCGGTAAAAGATAGTTAGGGAGTAAGGAAATCTAAGTAAACACATTTGTCTCCATATAAGTTTTCACAACCACAATAGTTTAGTTATTTTATTTTTATTGCAATTGTAGTTTTTGGGTTAGTTGACTAGCAACTAATTCCGCCCACTCCTCCAAAACCCGAGATTTTACTTGCTTTCCATAAAATATAAAAATACAAAAATAATCTTCCTTCACCTTTAGACCTATTAGAGTAGTTTTTCTATCCTAACGAACACTATTCCCTGTGAGAGAACGATCAATCCCCCGTACTTACCACTACACTATACTACACCGACCAGGTACACTGCCTGGTGGGATTGCAAGCTTCTCAAGATCCCTTGAGAGGTAAAACCTGTTGCGTGGTCGCAATCCCACGCTCATCAAGTTTTTGGCGCCGCTGCCGGGGAATAGTTATTGTTTAGGTAGAATTTTTTATTTTATTAGGTCTACTCACTAGATTCCTTCCTAGTGAGATTTTTATTTTATTTTTCTAGGATCTTCTTTAGTCTATCTATTTTCTTTGTGTTTTTGTTCGTGATTACTCGCCCATTAATTATTCCGTTAGCCATTATGGAAAATGCGAATCCACCTCTTACACTGGACGAAGTGGCTTTGTTACGTAGCCAAATTGAGGAAGAGATAAGTGAGCTTAGGGAGCTCAATAGTATGATTGATATAGAGCTTGACTATGCCCTTAACGACCTAGCAACCGCCATGTACTCGGATAACTACTTAGAAAACAACAATCTTACGGTTGACGAGTTGGTTGAAAAGCTTTATGAAGAAGAGATAGATCCTAGGTTGGATGATTATTACAATTTATACCCTACTAAGGAGGAGATTGGCTACTATAACAACCTAGTTGATAACCCTAGACCACCTTTATTAGAATCGACCCAAAAATTAAGAAGGGTGATCCTGGGAATGTGAAGATACCATGTATGATTGGGTACAAACATATTGAGCATGCTTACATTGACTGTGAATCCCCAATCAATGTGATGTCCTCAAGCCTTTATAGCCACATCATGAATAGACCACTTGAGCCTAGGAAAGACCCAAAGTATCCCGGCGGAGTTTGTAACTTCGTTGGAAGAATTAAGGGTATTCATGTCCTTGTCGGAAATTTCACCTTTGGCACCGACTTCATGGTCCTTGAAGATCTGGCAAGTGTTGTTGATTGCCGCTTATCTCGCGTTGTGTTAGGAAAACCATTTGTTGAGGTGTCCAATTTGAAGTATGATCGTTTAGAAGGCACGGTTCAGTTTTCTAATAACGCTGATAGAATCACTTATAGGATGCCCTATAAGGCAAAAGAATTCCGATTTGTGCCCCGATTAGACAAAGATTACATTGGTGCAATTGAGGACATCAATGATGAGGATAAGGAGAGAGGCATGGATTGTGTTTGGAATAAAAGGAGCCTATATTATAAAGATTGTTTGAACCTCGGACCTAGATACAAAGTAGATATGGAGGTTGTTAGAATGATTGGAGGGGCGATTGAGAAACAAAATAGGGAGACGTAGAGCCCGTGACTTTGAGTCTAGCTACAAGACTCGTTAATAAAGAAAAGCGCTTCTTGGGAGGCAACCCAAGCTTTGTGTGTTTTATTTGTTTGTTTATTTGATTTTATTTGTTTCCGTATGTATGATATTTCTTGTTATTGATTCATGATTCATACTAACTTGTGAAAATGCTTTATTTTGTTTTTAACTTCGTCTTAACTACATATAAAGGTATTTTGCAAAAGCTAAGTGTAAGGGAAATCTAAATCGGTTTATAAGAACGAATGAACATGAATCATAACAATGTAAATTAACATACATATTAGTATTTGTTTGAGTCAAATGCTTGTATCGAGTCATAATGATATTTTTGCAGGAATTCCAGGAAGTAAGATATAGTTTTTCCAGAAATTTTTCGGAAACTTAACATGAGAATTCTGTCAGATCATTTCTGACGGCGTCAGGTGTTACAACCTGACGGCGTCAGACAATAATTTTCTGCAATTTTTGAAAGTTTTGTTTTTCTTCCGGAAATAAAAAGTTTTGTTAATTCTCTGACTTATAATCTCCAGGAATTCTGCAAAAATATTCCTTCCACAAGCATTACATCCTATTATAGATTATACCGCCGATTTTATGCGAGGTTGGCCTTTATCTTTTTCGCAGGTTAACAGGTTATTTTGGACAAGAAAATGATTTATATTTCGGAAGGGAAGCTTTGAACGTTCATCTTTCTTGGAAGAAGATCTAACCATGTTACCTCACTATCCACATCAAACGAATCAGGGGAGTATTTGATTTCATTCTTTCATTTTATTTACTTTTACATCTTCTATTTGAACATTGGGGACAATGTTCGGTTTAAGTGTAAGGGGGGTAAATGAAGGCACCTTAGAGAATACAATTGCGCTTGATTTTTGTTTGTTTGATAGTAAATTTGTAATAAAACCGAGAGAAATATTTGTTAGGGTAATTTTAGCGCCAATTTAAAATTTTTTACAACATTTAGAAGTGAGACTTTGGTCTTAATGAGCGTCTCATGGATAGGAAATTATATGACTAGCACAAAACCGTACCACTAAAAAATTTTTCCACCCCAAATATGTGAGGTTCACCCCTAGAATTTGTAGGAAAAGCATCCATCTTTGATGCTATGATGTGCGTACCGGTAGCGCTTAGATTCTAGAACTTGCGTTAGGACCATCTCAAATCCACAAGTGAGACTACATTCGTGTAGTTAGATCTACTACATGATAAGAGGCATTAGGATTAACCCTTTGTTTTTACACCCGTGTTTTTTGTTTTAATTACTTTGGCTACATTGGTCAAGTAATTCTCCCACACCCTTTGCGTTGTACCCATTTTTGGTACATGATACCCCTAGTACACCCCTCCGAGCCTATCTTTTCATTTCGAACTTTGAGCATCTTACTCAAAGTGAGAATTTGTTACACCCCACTTAAATGTACACCCAAATTGCCTTAGCCTACCTTGTATTCACTCACCTTTAGTGCATTATTGTGACAACATTTGTTAAACCCTTTGTTAGTTATCTAATCAATTACATGGTTGCTAAGACGAGTCATATCCTTGTACATATTGTTTTGGGACGATTGGGACTCATGGGTAAAGTACTAGTGTAATGGAGTAATGGGGAAGAACAACATTATTACCCCCATATGTGCTAAACATTTTAAAAGTACTCCAAGTTTTTCAATTATCTTAATTCGAGTCATTAGAATAGTAATTGTAAAGTTATGTAAAGATTCAAGTGTAAGGGGAATGCAACTCCCCTATGATGTATTATTTTGGATGGTAGGGCAAGAGTGTATATAAAAAAAAAATCGAAAAATCAAGAAAAATACAAAAAAATATGAAAAAGAAAAGAGAAAAACATACGGACTACCATCCCGTTTCCTTTTATGTTTCTTTTTAGTTTTTGTTATTTCATTTTTAGTTTAAGATTGAGTCGAGTCTTGACTTAAGCAACGATGTAGAGTGCATGTATTTGATCATGATAATTAACTTGCCACCATTAAAATACCCTTTATTCCAACCAAACCGTGTTTATCATATCCCTACACCTTACGTTACAACCCTTTTGAAAGCCCTCTTTGATAGTTTATCTTAGGTGCTTACGCCTAGTGGAGGAGTAATTGATCCTCTCCCAAGCCTATGGTAATCTATTTGCTATGACAGGTAGTGAGAGATATTTTCCGTTTTCATTTATGAGATATAATTCTATGACACTTGAGAGATGAGAGTATCCAAACACTATTTGTGAGGTGCTAGTGTATGATTTCCGTGCTTATTATGATTAGGGTCGAATGACTATTTGTTGTAATTACTTTTATATTTGTGTTAAATGACCCCTAACTCATATTTTGATTGGAATAAAAGCTTATTTGCTTGAGGACAAGCAAATCTCAAGTGTAAGGGTATTTGATGAGACGAAAAGTGTACCCGTTTTAAGGGGTCATTTAAGCCCTAATTCGAGTAAATGTGATCAAATATTGCCCTAAATCGTTCCTTTTGTCATTTTAGGTACTTTTGAGAAGAATTCTGGAAAACATGCATATTTGGACGTTTTTGGAGCATAAAAGTGAAGAAAACGACAAAGTCTCAAAAGAAGCTGGATTTCCTACCTGACGGCGTCAGAGTCACAAGGTGACGCCGTCAGCCAACGTTGACAAAGGAGTAAAATCAGATTACACTAGACGCCCTATGAAGAAAACAAGATGTTTACACCTGACGGCGTCAGGTGTTAGAGAAAGTAGGCCGTCAGGTGTTAACTTAAAGAGTGACGGCCCAGAGCAAAATAAAGAGTGACGGCGTCAGAAGTAAATCTAGGCCATCCGAGAACCCTAATGACGGCGAGCTGACGGCGTCAGAACCCATAACCTGACGCCGTCAGAATGTAAAATCTATATATACTTTTCTATTTTTCATTCATTAGTGTGGAACTTTTGGTACAAGTTTGGGAAAAACCCTAAAGACGAATTTGGCTGTATTTTCAAGGGTTTTTCACCCTTGAATCCTTCATGTTCAATTAAAGATAAGTCCTCACTTAAATTAATCAATATGTCTATGTGTTGGTTAATTATATCTTATGCTTGTCTTTCAATTAACATGCTAGGCTAGATTTTTCTTGTGTTTGCTTAGATCTAATGAAACCTAACTATTAATTATTGGTTGATTGGTGTGTTATTACTTTGTTGGGATGAATGTTTCATCAATGTTAGGCTTAAGAAAACTGGCAATACTCCTATATGGTAACATGCTTGAACGTCTTAAGAAACATGTAACTAATGCGTACTAGGTTATTAAGGTAGTATTTAACGCATGAGCCACTGTTTACAATCCCTATGATTATGTGTACGCATAGTTGTAGGAGGAGATAAGAGCTCATAGAATTGGGGAGATATGTACGCCACCCCATGAATTGTTAAGGAATACACCCGTCATCCACGCAAGTAATACATACACCAATTAACCGGTAAAAGATAGTTAGGGAGTAAGGAAATCTAAGTAAACACATTTGTCTCCATATAAGTTTTCACAACCACAATAGTTTAGTTATTTTATTTTTATTGCAATTGTAGTTTTTGGGTTAGTTGACTAGCAACTAATTCCGCCCACTCCTCCAAAACCCGAGATTTTACTTGCTTTCCATAAAATATAAAAATACAAAAATAATCTTCCTTCACCTTTAGACCTTTTAGAGTAGTTTTTCTATCCTAACGAACACTATTCCCTGTGAGAGAACGATCAATCCCCCGTACTTACCACTACACTATACTACACCGACCAGTTACACTGCCTGGTGGGATTGCAAGCTTCTCAAGATCCCTTGAGAGGTAAAACCTGTTGCGTGGTCGCAATCCCACGCACATCAAGTTTTTGGCGCCGCTGCCGGGGAATAGTTATTGTTTAGGTAGAATTTTTTATTTTAGTAGGTCTACTCACTAGATTCCTTTCTAGTGAGATTTATATTTTATTTTTCTAGGATCTTCTTTAGTCTATCTATTTTCTTTGTGTTTTTGTTCGTGATTACTCGCCTATTAATTATACCGTTGGCCATTATGGAAAACGTGAATCCACCTCTTACACCGGACGAAGTGGCTTTGTTATGTAGCCAAATTGAGGAAGAGATAAGTGACCTTAGGGAGCTCAATAGTATGATTGATATAGAGCTTGACTATGCCCTTAACGACCTAGCAACCGCCATGTACTCGGATAACTACTTAGAAAACAACAATCTTACGGTTGACGAGTTGGTTGAAAAGCTTTATGAAGTAGAGATAGATCCTAGGTTGGATGATTATTACAATTTATACCCCACTAAGGAGGAGATTGCCTACTATAATAACCTAGTTGATAACCCTAGACCACACTTTATTAGAATCGACCCAAAAATTAAGAAGGGTGATCCTGGGAATGTGAAGATACCATGTATGATTAGGTACAAACATATTGAGCATGCTTACATTGACTGTGAATCCCCAATCAACGTGATGTCCTCAAGCCTTTATAGCCGCATCATGAATAGACCACTTGAGCCTAGGAAAGACCCAAAGTATCCCGGCGGAGTTTGTAACTTCGTTGGAAGAATTAAGGGTATTCATGTCCTTGTCGAAAATTTCACCTTTGTCACCGACTTCATGGTCCTTTAAGATCTGGCAAGTGTTGTTGATTGCCGCTTATCTCACGTTGTGTTAGGCAAACCATTTGTTGAGGTGTCCAATTTGAAGTATGATCGTTTAGAAGGAACGGTTCAGTTTTCTAATAACGCTAATAGAATCACTTATAGGATGCCCTATAAGGCAAAAGAATTCCGATTTGTGCCCCGGTTAGACAAAGATTACATTGGTGCAATTGAGGACATCAATGATGAGGATAAGGAGAGAGGCATGGATTATGTTTGGAATAAAAGGAGCCTATATTATAAAGATTGTTTGAACCTCGGACCTAGATACAAAGTAGATATGGAGGTTGTTAGAATGATTGGAGGGGCGATTGAGAAACAAAATAGGGAGACGTAGAGCCCGTGACTTTGAGTCTAGCTACAAGACTCGTTAATAAAGAAAAGCGCTTCTTGGGAGGCAACCCAAGCTTTGTGTGTTTTATTTGTTTGTTTATTTGATTTTATTTGTTTCCGTATGTATGATATTTCTTGTTATTGATTCATGATTCAAACTAACTTGTGAAAATGCTTTATTTTGTTTTTAACTTCGTCTTAACTACATATAAAGGTATTTTGCAAAAGCTAAGTGTAAGGGAAATCTAAATCGGTTTATAAGAACGAATGAACATGAATCATAACAATGTAAATTAACATACATATTAGTATTTGTTTGAGTCAAATGCTTGTATCGAGTCATAATGAATTTTTGCAGGAATTCCAGGAAGTAAGCTCTAGTTTTTCCAGAATTTTTCCGGAAACTTAACATGAGAATTCTGTCAGATCATTTCTGACGGCGTCAGGCATTACAACCTGACGGCGTCAGGCAATAATTTTCTGCAATTTTTGAAAGTTTTGTTTTTCTTCCGGAAATAAAAAGTTTTGTTAATTCTCTGACTTATAATCTCCAGGAATTCTGCAAAAATATTCCTTCCATAAGCATTATATCCTATTATAGATTATACCGCCGATTTTATGCGAGGTTGGCCTTTATCTTTTTCGCAGGTTAACAGGTTATTTTGGACAAGAAAATGATTTATATTTCGGAAGGGAAGCTTTGAACGTTCATCTTTCTTGGAAGAAGATCTAATCATGTTACCTCACTATCCACATAACACGAATCAGGGGAGTATTTGATTTCATTCTTTCATTTTATTTACTTTTGCATCTTCTATTTGAACATTGGGGACAATGTTCGGTTTAAGTGTAAGGGGGGTAAATGAAGGCACCTTAGAGAATACAATTGCGCTTGATTTTTGTTTGTGTGATAGTAAATTTGTAATAAAACCGAGAGAAATATTTGTTAGGTTAATTTCATCGGTATCTCCGTTATCAGTAGGAAGTACCGTGTCCGTAGTGACCTCAGGTTCACGTTCCTCTACCTTGGGGGGTAGAGAAGAAGAGGTAGCAGGAGCCGTGGGTCCTTTGTATGAAACTCCACTTCGGGTGGTGATCGCCTTAACATCGCCCCTCGGGTTAGCGATCGTGTTGCTCGGAAGTGTTCCTGAGCCCGAGGGTCGATCATTTAAAGACTTCTTAAGTTCAGAGATTTGGCTGACCAACAACTTGTTCATTTCTTCTTGGGATTTCATGAATTGTTTTAACAACTCGTCAGATGAAGGCTCAGTTGTAACAATGGCTTGAGTTTGATTGTTAGGAACATTTTGAGCACGATTGTTTTGAAAATTTCCTTGATGTTGGTTGTTATTACCCTGAAAATTGTTTCCCTGATGAAAATTACCCTGATTATGAAAATTCCCTTGATTATTATGACCTTGATTTCTTTGAAAATTTCCTTGGTTTTGAAAACCCTGATTCTGACCGGAATTGAAATTCCCTTGGTTGTTAAAACCTTGGTTCATTCGATTTTGGTTCTGATTTTGATGAAAATTTTGGTTCCGGTTTTGAGCATTTTAGTTTTGAGACTGATTAAAACCGGGTGCTCCGAGAAAATTGTTGGAACGATAGCTTAAGAGATTACGGTCCCCCTGTGGTTGGTAAGAGTTACCCCCACATTGTAGGAACCTTGAGCAGCATATACGTTCTCGTGAGCGAAGCCACCGATGGCTGGGCACTCAGTATATGGATGTGGACCACCACATGTTTCACAACTATGACTGACAGCTCTGACTTGATGATTGATGTTCTGATTAGATTGATGCATTCTCAACACAACAGTGGACAAATCATCCATCTTTTTAGTGAGAGCAGCTATTTCAGAGGAGGCTGGATTGACAGATTTACATGAATCATTCCTCTCAGCTGAGGAATCCCAGAAAAATTGTGGTGGGCAGTCATGTTTTCAATGAGATCATAGCACTCCTCGGGGGTCCTTTTCATGAAAGTCCCTCCAGCAGCAGCATTGATCGTGTCACGATGACGAAGAGTTAAACCATTATAGAAAGTATCTATGATGGTGACAAGAAGCATGTTATGATTTGGACATCGATCAATTGCAAGCTTATAGCGTTCCCATGCCTCAAATAAGGATTCATCGGGAAGCTGTCTGAAGTTGCTGATATCATTTCTCAATTTTGTTACCATGGATGGTGGAAAGTATTTTGCTAAGAACTTGGTAACCATTTCATCAAAAGTGTGGATCGAATTCTTCGGGAGACGATCAAACCAGGCAGTAGCATGATGAGTGAGAGAATATGGAAAGAGGTATAAGCGAAGGCCGTCTTCGGTGACACCATTCTGCTTCATACTCTGGGTGACGGTTAAAAATTTATCGAGATGCTTATTTGCATCGTCACCCGGTAAACCGTGGAACTGACACGAATTCTGGACTTGCTGGATCATGTGGTGCTTGAGTCCAAAATCCGTGGAACTGATAGTGAGTGGTGCAATGGGTCCTCCCCTCCCTTGAATGGTGGGTTGACACAACTCCTCCATCGTTCGGAGATCAGGAGTGGATCACCATTATTGGAACCGGGTGGAGGTGGTGGTGGTGGTGGGTCATCGTCGGGCATTTTAACGGGTGTTTCTTCAATAGGTAGCAATTCAGCTATGCTTCTTCGACGATTTCTTCTTGACTGGGAACGAGTGCGCATGCACTAAAAATATTCACAAGTAAAACAAGACCGAGGCAAAACAACAGTGAACTTAAATCAATAACCACAATATGACTGGCTTCTTTGAAAAAGGTACACCAATCACAAGAGTACAATGGCAAGTTTCAATCTTTTGTTTGGGAACTTATTAATGGTCATACACCCAGTTGGGTTGTATTCTGCCTTGATTTGCGGTGGTAATATTTTATGTAATTATTATTAACAAGAAAACAAATGTTTTTGGCTTTTCGGGTGTGTGTGAAAAAACTTGGAAATTATTTTTGGAATCGATTCGTTAACCGAAATCGTTCCTTTAAGACTACTCGCAGGGTGGCGGAAGAGAAAGAATGGATCTCTTTTCGGTTCGCAATTTAGTGTCAGAACTTCCGTATTCCACCTGTATAGGTTGTAATCTTAAAGAAATCGAAGTAATTTAACTTCACGATTTGTTTTGTTGTTATGATTTTTTTTTGGTGTTGTTAACACTTTAGGAAAAGTGTTAATGACTTTTTTTTTCTGATATGATTAAGATTTTTACAAAAAATTTACAAAGTGATGTGATTTGTACAAGGAGGGTTTTGAAAACCACTAAACCTAAACGTTTTGAAAACACGCAACAACCTCCCCGGCAGTGGCGCCAAAATTTGACTCCTCCCAAACTAACCAGTTAACTAGGTGTGGTCAACAAGTCAAATCTGAGAGAGGAGAGATCAATTTATGATCCGTTAAAAGCACAGTGTACTCACGGGTCGTTAAGTCCCAACGAGATTGAAATTGTGTTT
>LBNU01011086.1:89484-154581 GCA_014162995.1 Artemisia annua
GATTTTTTTGGTGTTGTTAACACTTTAGGAAAAGTGTTAATGACTTTTTTTTTCTGATATGATTAAGATTTTTACAAAAAATTTACAAAGTGATGTGATTTGTACAAGGAGGGTTTTGAAAACCACTAAACCTAAACGTTTTGAAAACACGCAACAACCTCCCCGGCAGTGGCGCCAAAATTTGACTCCTCCCAAACTAACCAGTTAACTAGGTGTGGTCAACAAGTCAAATCTGAGAGAGGAGAGATCAATTTATGATCCGTTAAAAGCACAGTGTACTCACGGGTCGTTAAGTCCCAACGAGATTGAAATTGTGTTTCTGAAACGTTTTGGGAATGAGTGATTAGGGAATAGTAACCAGATAATGATTTGGATTTGATTTTACACTACTGATTGCTTGGAATTAAGATTATGAAGCAATATTAACAATTACAGGAAATCAGATAAACCTAAAATGCAAATGCATGCTGGAAAAATGGGAATTACACAAAAATAAACTAGAGGGGGTGAAAATGAATTTTTTACAAACTTAATATTAAAAGAAAATTTTATAAAAAAGAAAAAAATATTTTTTTGATTATTTTAATATTTAATATTACTTAAAACTGTTTAATACTTATAATAACTATTTAAGTTAAACTAAATATAATATAATAATAAATAAAACTAAGAAATTGAAAATTTATTTTTAAAAACTCTAAAATAAATTAAAAATGATATAAAAACTAAAAATATGAATTTTTGTCTTTTTCTGAATTTAAAATTAATTAATTACTAATTACTTATTAATTAACTAATTAACTAATTTAAATTACTAATAATACTAAAAGTGACTTAGAGAATTAGGAAATATTTTATGAAACTAATTAAATAATAGAGGAACCCTAAAAAAATATAAAAAGTTTACAAAAGCTATTATCACACTATTTTATTAATTATTTACTTAATTACTAACTAAAAACTATTTAAACTAATTTAATTAATAAAAATGGAAAATGAACAGTAATAATTAAGAAACTATTTTCTAAAAATTCTAAATGATTTATAAAACCTATAAAAATTATAAAAACCTACTGTTGTTAAATAAAATTTAATAAAATTATTTATTAACTAATATTACCTAATTATTATTTAATCTAATATTAATTATTAAAAATACTAAATGAAAAGATAAAAATCTAGGAAAATTATTATAAATACTACAAGATGTCAGGAAATTATTAAAAATATAAAAATGAAAAATGCTTTTTGAAAAAGCTGAGCAATAAGCCAAATGGCTTAAATAGAAGCTATCACTTTTGTAAAAGTGATGATTTTGTGATTTTTCTTTTTGACAGATGTTTATATACTATAAATATGAAACTTTAACAAAGACAAACTTTTTATAACTTAAAAATAAGCACTTTGCACCCCTAATAGCTTAACAGATATTATTTTTGGATTTTTAAATATGAAAAAGCTATTAAAAAGCTACACAATGAACACAAGGTAGAAATAAAGATGCAAACAACTTATATGAACATAAAATAAGCAAGGAAGAATGAAAAAGCACACTGGATAAGCCGAATTAGCAAATAAGCAATTTAAATTATCACAGATACAAAACAGACTAAAGTGCTAGATTGTAGACCTTGTGGGGCCCACAGATAAGCTCATAGGTCCAAAATGAAACTTGGACCAATAAGCTCACCTGACAAGCTTTCAAATAAATCAAAAATTGAGGCTTAACTCCTACAAATAAGCTCTGTGTGAGCTTATGAAATTTGGCAAAAAGCTAAGTGTACACTGACCACTCAGTGTACACAGTCAAATGAGACAAACAAAAAGCTATGAGCAGCCCTAGAAAATAAGCTTGAAATGGTAAAATAAGCCCTGAACTATCAAGATGGGTTGCTTGGCTTTCCAAAAAGCCAAGAGTCATGCACTGGGCCCCACTAATAAGCTCTTTGCAAGCTTATGAACTTTGGGGAAAAAGCTTTGCAAGCTAACAGACCAAAGGGGGTACTTTGACACTGCTTATTTATAAGCAAATGAATTCCAAAATGGAATTTTCTTTTTGGAAAATGTTAACAACCAACAAAATAACACAAATTCACAAAAACTTTGGATTTCCAAACTGTATTGAACCTTGTGCAAGATCTGGACTATTTGAGCATTTTGACAGTTTTGACTTTTTGAGCTTTTACAAAAATTGACTTTGGTGAGATTTGATTGGATCCTACTGTCTAATTATGTTATATTAAGATGAAATGAGATGAAATTAAGTTAAACAAANAACGATACTAAATTTTGCTAAGTTAACTACTCACAGTCTTCTACCCTTCTTCTTCCTCTTATAGCCTTCAATTAGGGTTTGTGGGGTCCCTCTGAGCATATCCCAACACATCTTGACCATTGGTTGTAGATAAATTGATCCAAGCCGTTTAAGTGGATTTTGGCGCCAAAATAGAATATTACAATTGGGCCTGTGGGGCGGGGTGGTGGCATTAATTGTGGTTGTTTTGTTAGGTGCAATTGGGGGTTTGTGAGTGGTTTGGGCAGTGGAGAAGGTGGGAGAGGTGAGGTGATGGTTTGAAGGCTCAAGTGAGAGGGAAGGAGAGTGGAGGGGGTGGGGTTTGACTTGGGTTTGACTGGGGGGAAATTATAACGGGGTTTTGGTTTTTTGCTTGTTGGGCCAGAAGTGAGATTGGGCCAAGGGAGATATAAGGGGGGCTTGGACTGGTTTTGTTTGGGTTTGATTTTGGACTTATGGGTTTATGAAAAAGGGATCCGTTTGGTTTGTAGTTATAACAAGGGACCAAAAGTGTAAATTGCCTAAAAGAAAGGGACTGTATTTGGCAATTTTCCAAAGTTAATCAAGGGTATAATTTGCCAAGTATGAATAGTACAAGTTCCATAGTTGACTTTTTTTATTTTTGACATTCCCAGGGACCAAATCTGCCAAATCTTCAAACTTCAGGGGCCAAACTTGTAATTTCTTCAAACTTTTCACCAAAGGATCATTTTTGCCAAAGTTTAATAATACAAGGACCATAATTGTTAATTTCCAAAAGATTTTAATCTCATGGGCTATTTTTGACAATTTTGCAAAGTTCAGGGACTAAACTTGTAAAATTTTGAAACTTTTCACCAAAGGACTAATTATGACAACTTGTGATTTTAAAAAGACTTTGGTTGACTTTTCTTCCAAAATTAAGGCATAGGGACTAGATTTGACAAGTTTTGAAAGTTGAGGGACTGAAACTGCCAATTATGCAAACTTTGTTCGTTTTTCATTTGTTTTCAAACATTTTGCATTTAAAACATATAAAACACAACCCTGGGATATTTTCAGTATTTTGATGCATATTTGAATGTTTTTTGGATGCTTTGGCAGTTTAGATGAGACAAAAATGATGAGTATTTACACACTCATCAGTCTCATAGGGGTAAAGCTAAAATGAAATGGAAGGATGTTTGTTGTTTAAAGGTCCAGGGTGGTCTAGGCATTAAATCTCTCCATGTTTGGAATATTGCTTTAATTTCTAAACACATTTGGAATATTGTTTCTAAAAAGGATTCGTTATGGGTTAAATGGGTAAATTCTTATAGATTGGTTGATAGAAGATCTGTTGAGAGAAATTTTTGGGACGCTCCTATTATGCATGATGTTTGTTGGGGATGGAAAAAGATCTTAATGTGTAGGGATGTGGTCAGAGATCATATGGTTATCAGAATAGGTAATGGTAAGAGTACTTCTGTGTGGTTTGATAATTGGTTCTTCTTAGGCCCTTTATGACAATACATTTCAAAAAGGGATATCTTTGAGGCTGGGCTTTCTCTATCTTGTAAAATTTTTGATATCGTGAAAGATGGAGAGTGGAAGTGGCCTGATTGTTTGAAGGCTAATTTTGAATTCCTGGTACATCTCCCTCCTCCTCTCTTATTTCATGATAAACAGGATGTTGCTATGTGGAAAACTAGAAATGATAAAGTTTGCCATTTTTCTGTCAAAACTGCTTGGAATGATCTGTCTACTCCCAAACCAGTGGTTCCTTGGTATAAAATTGTATGGTTTAGTCAAAATATCCCCAAGCATGCTTTCATTCTTTGGCTAGCCATTAATAAAAGGTTGAATACCCAAGACAAGGTGGTTTTATGGAATAAGGTTGATAATTTGAAGTGTCCCCTTTGTAGCAAAGTTATGGATAATCATGATCATCTATTTTTCGGTTGTGATTTCTCTATAAAAGTCTGGAATTTTTTCAAGGGGTTAATGAAATTTAATGATGCTCCTGATAACTTGTTTGCTGTCATTGAGTATATCTCTTCCAGGCCTATTGTTAAGTCTATTTGGAGTATTATCCAAAGGCTTGTCTTGGGAGCTATCGTTTATCACTTGTGGATTGAGAGAAACAATAGAATTTTTCTTGACAAGTCTAGGAATGTTGAGGACATGTGTATGATCATTAGAGAGTTTGTTAGATTTAGACTTCTTAGTTTGAAAATTAAGAAGCCTAAGAACTCTATTGATGCTGCTAAAGTATGGGATTTTCATGTGATGGAGGGAAATATTGGAAATATTAAGGTCTGATTTCATGATAAGGCGGTTTCTTCATTTCTTATTGTTTGTTGATCAGAAGTGTTATTGGTGAGATGGTTGTCTTTCTAGAGCTGGTTGTTATGTTCTGTTTGCTGCTGAGTCCTATGATGAGACTTCTTCTCTTAGCATTGTTCTCTTCTGTCCATGGATTGTATGTGCTGGTACAAAGTGGTGTAAGCCTAGCTTAGATTACTTTTGTATTAGCATGTACTTAGAGATCTTTGGGTTTGCTAATTATTCTACATGGTGTGTGCCTAGCACAGATGATGTTAGGATAATTTGGCTTAATCCTAGATCTCTATTTATTGATCCTGGTTGGACTATTTTGAAGACTTTTTGATATGTTGCTGCTATGTGTTGTCTCTCTGCTTGAAAGGTTGTGCTGGTATGTTGTTATGGAGTTTTTTTGGCTATTGTTTGGGGAGTATTTGCTTATGGGTTAGTATGGGTGGTTTTGATTGCTGGTGTATGGCTAGAAGCTCTGGGTGGATCACTGTATACTTTGTTATGGAATATAAGGTGTGCCTGGATGGATACTTTGTTAACTGGACCATTCTTCCTGCACTTCTTTATTGTTTCAGTGGCTTTATGGGCTCTTATGATATTCAGTTGGTTTTTTATCTGGGTTGGTGTGATGAGATTCATTTGGTGAAAGCCTTTGGGCTTTTCTGGATTCAAATGAAGATGCTCTGGTATGTTAAAGTGTTGAAGGCCAATTGTTTATTGGTAGGAGTCCCAAATGAGAGTTGTGCTCTTTTTCCTTGCCCGGGTTTTGTCCCGATGGGTTTTTCTCGGGAAGGTTTTTTAAGGAGACAATCTCATTTGGCGAAATGCTCCATGGTTTATATTAAGATGATGGTTCTGGTCTTGAAGATGAAGTTTATTCCCCTGGCATTGAATTTTAAGTCTATGGTTATTTACCTGAAATGGATAGTGAAGTCTAGTACTTTGGATTGGAATTTGGTTTTTTGTAGTTGTTGTTATTTATTTTGTAATAAGCCTAGTTATAGGAGTACTTCTTTACTGCTTGTGATGTTCCCAAAGCATGTTTTGGGTATGTCAATTGGTTATACTTATATGGGGTTGTCCATATAAGTGTTTTTGTAAGTTTTTAGTTTGTTAATATATTTGCCCGGGGGATCCCTTTTTCCCAAAAAAAAAAAAAAAAAAAAATTAACTAATTTTATCCTAATATAGTGATGCCTAACACTGCGACACATGTCCAACAACCATGTTTGAAATCGTTTTTCTATATTTTCCAGTTTTATTATGTGTTTGAACATAAGTGTAGTGCAAGATATTGACAATATTAGTCGCTAATAAATGCACACTGCTAGAATCTATTTAGTTAGTACAAATTATTTTGGTAAAGGTCAAAATATAGAGACTAGATATCGTACAAATTTAGGGGGGTTACAAAATATAGCCATAGCTTCTCACGAACGTTTATTGACTTTACTGGGACTAATAAAATGAATTAATGAGCTTCCAAAATAAAAAATCTGATACGAAAGCTTATTTTGTTTCATTTGTGTCAAAATTTGCAAGCTACTCAAATTTAATATTAATTTAGTTACGATCACCGTCAAATTCTGTAGTTGCAAGCAACATTGAAAATCACATTTTTTAACAACATATTGTGGGAAACGGTGTACACTTTTATTAATTATAATCTGATTACAATAACTAACAGAATGTAAATAACAGAAAATTAAATAACAGACAGCAAGGAGTAGAAGCAGAAGATAGACAATATTTAACGTAAATTAAACGAAAGCAATAAAAGGCACGAGGCTCGTGTTAAACACGATTCCCTTAAAACAGATTCGCCGTCTGTTTCCCAGGGTACAACGTACAAAGCTGTTGTACAGCCGGACCTAACAACTTGCCTGAAAATTCACGGAAGTTCTTGTGTGTTTCTGATCGAAAGGCTTGCTTGAATACGGCAGACAATGAGCTGCGTTATTTGGATGATCAAAATTGAATGAGAAAATTTTATTTTATAGGCAATACATGTCTTGGTCACCAAGACAGAATATCTTCTATAACACGATTTGCATATAATTAAAACATACAGTATAACATATTCTGTTAAGACTTGGCCACAAACTCTAAATCTATTCATATCTTATCTAAAGGAATTTGGAAGCCAATACAAAGATTTCCTTATAAACTAGTCTCCACTTCCTTTTCTAGGCGATGTGGGATAGTTTTATTTTCCATATTTTGTGCCTCACTTTGAGACACGATATCTCATTCATTTCTAATCCATTTTGGACATACTTTAGCTTGTTGTGAAGCTCTCTTAGAGGAGAACAAAACGCCCCCAAGAAACACAAATATATGTAACATATAAATACATTAAATTATGTCCAGAGTTTGTAAAAACCACTTTGCAAAACTCATTTTTCCAACAATCCCCCACATGAATGGAGATCGGTCGAAAACACACAAAAGTTTCAGCGAAATTTATGCGGTTAAGTCCTGTATAGGATAGGTAGGTGTGACCCTTTGAACCTTCCCTTGTGAGATGCCCTTAGTCTCCTAGATCTGAGTAGACGCGATGTCCTTGAACTCAACATCTGTTTACGTAGACGACAATACACACTCATACAAGACTCTCCCTGACCTTTTCAAGTCCTCATAGTCGTATTCGTTCTGGTCATGAATACTTGCCTGGTTCTGCAAGAGCTCTTAGGAATTGCGCCCCCACAATTCCCTTCGAAGCGACCCTACTTCTCTCTCACATAGGTGATTTCATCTTGAATCATTAAAAACATATGTGTTGTGATTTCATCTTGAACCATTATGCTTTATGATTTCATCCTGAATCATAAAAGCCATATGTTTAACCTCTAANCCCTGACCTTTTCAAGTCCTCATAGTCGTATTCGTTCTGGTCATGAATACTTGCCTGGTTCTGCAAGAGCTCTTAGGAATTGCGCCCCCACAATTCCCTTCGAAGCGACCCTACTTCTCTCTCACATAGGTGATTTCATCTTGAATCATTAAAAACATATGTGTTGTGATTTCATCTTGAACCATTATGCTTTATGATTTCATCCTGAATCATAAAAGCCATATGTTTAACCTCTAAACAAGTCAAATTTGTTATAGGAATGGACTAGGAAGTTACAATATTTAAGTAACTCCCCCACATTGACGTGACTTCCCCCACATTTCTATGATTAGGTTGTCCTATTGAACCCAGATCTTGGGATCTCCAGTCAACTGGGTTAGGTTTTCCTTCATAGAAACTCATTCCTTCAAGGGCTTTAGTCCCATTCCTTTAGACGACTCACTAACTAACTCTCTGCTTAAGCCTTTCGTAAGCGGATCCGCGATGTTATCCTTTGACTTCACATAGTCAGTTGAGATAACTTCTGTTGAGAGTAGTTGTCGTATCGAATTATGTCGACGACAGATATGTCTGGACTTTCCATTATACATTATGCTATGAGCTCTACCAATTGCCGATTGACTATCACAATGTAGGTAATGGCCGTTACCGGTTTAGGCCACCTTGGTATGTCCTCTACGAATTGTCATAGCCATTCCGCCTCTTGTCCGCATTTATCTAACGTGATAAATTCTGATTCCATCGTGGACTTAGCTATAACAGTTGGCTTGGAAGACTTCCAAGATATAGCCGCCCCTCCTAGTGTAAACACATATCCACTAGTCAATCTAGAATCCTTTATGTCAGATATCCAATTTGCATCACTGTATCCTTCTATAACAGCTGGATATCTTTCATAATGCAGTCCATAATCGTGACTGTATCTCAGATAACGAAGTACCCTAGTCATAGCTCCCCAATGTGCATAACTTGGATTACTAGTGTACCTACTTAGCCTGCTAACAGCATATGCTAAGTCAGGTCGGGTACTTGTCATTAAGTACATTAACATGCCAATAATTCTTGAATACTCTAATTGGGCAACACCTGCGCCTCTATTTTTAGATAGATGCTTACTGGTGTCAATTGGAGTTCTAGCTAGGCCGGAATCCCCCGCATTGTAAGTATTAAGAATTTTTTCCACGTAATGTGCTTGACTTAACACAAGTCCATTTTGAGTTCGTATGATCTTTATTCCAAGGATCACATCAGCCAAACCCATATCCTTCATGTCAAACTTTGATTTCAACATGTCTTTAGTAGATTTGATCATCTTGTCGTTACTGCCAACAATAAGCATATCATCGACATATAAACACAAGATTACATATCCACTACTTGAGTCTTTTACATAAACACACTTGTCGCATTCATTAATTTTGAATCCACTCTCTAGCATGGCGTGGTCAAATTTTTGATGCCATTGTTTGGGAGCTTGCTTTAAGCCATATAATGATTTAACGAGCCTACAAACTTTATTTTCTTGTCCAGGAGCTATGAAACCCTCAAGTTGGTTCATGTAAATTTCTTCTTCTAAATCCCCGTTTAGAAAAGCCGTTTTCACATCCATTTGGTGAACTTCCAAATTTCTTAAAACGGCAATAGCAAGTATCATCCTGATAGAGGTTATTCGCGTAACAGGCGAATATGTATCAAAATAATCTAGACCTTCTCGTTGTCTAAATCCTTTGATCACCAACCTTGCTTTGTACTTGTCAATGGTGCCATCAGCTTTCATCTTCTTCTTGAAGATCCATTTATAGCCTAGTGGTTTACAACCAGGAGGTAAATCCACGAGCTCCCAAGTATGATTTTGTAAAATAGAATCTATTTCACTTTTAATGGCTTCTTTCCATTGAGGCCCTTCTGAGGAATTTACCGCTTCTTGATAAGAAGTAGGTTCATGTTCTACCATAAAAGAAACAAAATCGGGTCCAAATGATTTCTCGGTTCTTGCCCTTTTGCTTATTCTCGGTTCAACCTCTTCTTCCTCGATTTGATCTTGTAACTCATCTTGGAGATCATTATCATCTCGTTGTCTCTTATCTTGGACAACATAGTCATCTATTCTAGATGAACTTCCAGTTTCCTTCGTTAAACAAGGAAATATATCTTCAAAGAAGGAAGCATTCCTTGATTCCATTACAGAACCCTTTTGTATATCCGGATTTTTCGAATCATGTACAATGAAATGATAAGCACTGCTATTCCTAGCATATCCAATGAATATACAATCTACAGATTTAGGTCCAATCTTTTGGGCCTTGGGAGTCGGTATAGCTAACTTTGCTAGACACCCCCACACTCTTAAGTACTGATATGATGGTTTTCTTCTCATCCATAGTTCATAAGGGGTCTCTTCTTTTTCCTTACGAGGTATCTTATTTAAAAGATAAGTAGCTGTTAGAATGGCTTCCCCCCACATGTCTTGGCTTAAACCAGAACTTATCAACATGGCATTAACCATTTCTTTCAAGGTACGGTTCTTCATTTCGGCAATACCGTTTCGCTGAGGTGAATAAGGAGCAGTGAATTCGTGTCTAATTCCATGTTTAGCACATAAATCAGCAAATGGAGACACATATTCACCTCCTCTATCACTTCGTACAACCTTGATTTTCTTATTAAGTTGATTCTCAACTTCATTTTTGTATAGAACAAACTTGTCTATAGCTTCATCTTTACCTTTTAACAAGTAAACGTAGCAATACTTTGTATAATCATCAATAAACGTGATAAAGTACTTATTGCCACCTTTTGTGGGTAGTGATTTCAAATCACATATGTCAGTATGTATCATATCAAGTGGTTCGGTTTTTCGTTCAACCGATTTGAAAGATGCTCTTGTAAGTTTGGCTTCAACACAAGTTTCACATTTGTATTTTGAATCAATATGGAAATTAGGTATGCAATCAAATTTAATCAAACAGCGCATTGAATTAAAATTTACATGTCCAAGACGGCCATGCCACACATTAAAAGACTCAATCAAATAAGCAGAAGAATCCATTTTATTGATATCATTCTTAACAACCATTACATTGAGTTTAAACATACCATTCAGGGCATATCCCCTACCAACATACATTTGATTCTTAGAAAGAACAAACTTATCAGACTCAAAAACAAGATGAAAACCAAACTTGTTCAATAGCCACCCAGACACAAGATTCTTGCGAATCTCTGGAACATACAAGACATTTGTCAACTTGAGCTTTTTCTCGGATGTCATCTTCAAGATTACATCTCCTTCACCCTTGATATCAGCAGTTGCAGAGTTGCCCATGTACAACTTATCTCCATTGTTAACCGCTCTGAAAGAGTGAAACAAACTCTTATCAGCACACACATGACGGGTAGCCCCAGTATCAATCCACCATTCCCTGTTGTTGGAACCTACCAGGTTAACTTCAGAGATCATGGCAATGACGTAAGAAATCATAGCAATCATGTCCAAATCATTCACCATATTTGCCTCGCGTGGAGTCACCCGCTTCGGCATCTTACAATTAGCAGCACGGTGACCTGGCTGGTCACAATTGAAACACACCCCTTGGAACTTCTGTTTCACAATTGCAGCTTTAGGAGCAAGGTACTCAGACTTCCCTTTGCTCTTCTTGTCATTCTTTCCTTTGCCCTTACCTTTCCCCTTGACATGAGACTTTGAAAATGACGAAGCATGCTCAACCAAATTTGCCTTGGCAAAATCAGGCGTATAAGTGTTTTTCTGAGCCAGCTTGTTGTCCTCTTCAATACGAAGACGAACAACCAAGTCTTCAACACTCATCCCCTTTCGCTTATGCTTCAGGTAGTTCTTAAATTCTACCCAGCTTGGAGGTAACTTTTCAATGATAGCAGCAACTTGAAAAGTTTCACTCAAAGTCATTTCCCTCAGCATGAATGTCATGTAGAAAAATCTGCAGATCTTGAACCTGACTCATCACGTTCTTTGAATCATCCATCTTGTAATCCAAAAAATGAGCTACCACGAGCTTCTTTGTACCAGCATCCTCAGTTTTGTACTTGCGTTCCAATGACTCTCATAGTTCTTTGGCAGTCTTGGTCTTGCAGTATACGTTGTACAAAGAGTCAACCAAACCATTCAGAACATAGTTGTGACACAAAAGTCTGAATGTTTCCATGCTTCCAAGGCTTGAACAGCCTGTTGATTAGAGGATTGACCTTTAGCAGGAGGTTCCACTTGAGGTGGATACTCTTGTAAGAACCGCGCAAGGTTCAAAGTAGTGAGATAGAAGAACATCTTCTGTTGCCACCTCTTAAAATTCTGCCCATTGAATTTCTCTGGTTTCTCAGCATGATTAACAACCGTGTTGGTAACTGGCGCACCAGATACATTCACAGTAGTAGTCACAGGAGGGGTAGTTGTGTTTGTCATCCTGAAAAATCAAACACAAACAGTTAAACAAACTGTTGCAAATCAGTATCTACTTGTACCAGATCTGACTCAATGAAACTCTATCTTGGTTTCAATAAATCAGTTAATAGAAACTCAATTTTGGTTTCGTTATAAACTGATAAGAATAACTACTTGAAAAAAACGTTATAAATTTGTACAGTAAATCTGTAAATTAAAATCCTGTTTTAATTAAAACTGATTTGCAAAGAAACTCAACTAGGTTTCGACCGAAAACAGTTTGTATACGAAACCTGCTAATTAATAATTAATCCGATTATACGAGAAGTGTTTAATTCTGTTAAACAGACTCTGTTTTAAGACTGTGGGAAACGGTGTACACTTTTATTAATTATAATCTGATTACAATAACTAACAGAAAGTAAATAACAAAAAATTGAATAACAGACAGCAAGGAGTAGAAGCACAAGATAGGCAATATTTAACGTAAATTAAACGAAAGCAGTAAAAGGAACGAGGCTCGTGTTAAACACGATTCCCTTAAAACAGATTCGCCGTCTGTTTCCCAGGGTACAACACACAAAGCTGTTGCACAGCCGGACCTAACAACTTGCCTGAAAATTCACAGAAGTTCTTGTGTGTTTCTGATCGAAAGGCTTGCTTGAATACGGCAGGCAATAAGCTGCGTTATTTGGATGATCAAAATTGAATGAGAAAATTTTATTTTATAGGCAATACATGTCTTGGTCAACAAGACAGAATATCTGCCAGAAAATAAAATTATATGCGTATCTGTTATTTCTATAACACGATTTGCATATAATTAACTAGTCTCCACTTCCTTTTCTAGGCGATGTGGGATAGTTTTATTTTCCATATTTTGTGCCTCACTTTGAGACACGATATCTCATTCATTTCTACTCCATTTTAGACATACTTTAGCTTGTTGTGAAGCTCTCTTAGAGGAGAACAAAACGCCCCCAATAAATACAAATATATGGAACATATACATACATTAAATTATGTCCAAAGTTTGCAAAAACCACTTTGCAAAACTCATTTTTCCAACACATATAAGCTCTTCAATTGCGACTATCAAATTAGAGGACATTTTGTTTCATTTGTTCTTTAGTTCTATGATGAATCATGTACGTATGTAGGTGATGCTTATTTTTGGTTGAGTAAATTGCATAAATCGTTCCTAAAGTTTGGTCAAATTGCATGTTTCGTCCCACATGTTATGAAAGTGCAAGGATCGTCCTTGTGGGGAAACATTTTGTGCAAGTATCGTCCTTTTTGGGGAAACTTTTGGTGCAAGTATCGTCCCTGAGGACGATACTTGCACCAAAAGTTTCCCCACATGGACGATCTTTGCACTTTCGTAACATGTGGGACGAAACATGCAATTTGGTCAAACTTTATGGACGATTTATGCAATTTACTCTTGTTAGTTTGTTCTCTTTAAATAGATTGTCCATTGATTATGGATCCACCTTCAATTGGGATCCAAACACTAAATTGTAAGTGAATGTAACCTTTCACCCATGTTCCTTTATTAGTGATTTTTGTGCGTATAGAGTTTTAGACACATTTTCAATGTAGGCCTAATAATTATATAAGAAAATTCTACTAATGCGCATGTGGTTTGTGTAGCATAAGGAATGTTGATACATATTGTGAAGAGTTTATTAAGTTGTTTGAGGGCAACACTTTCGCTTTTATAGTTAACATGGAACATAATAATAATGCATATAGTCGGCATAGGTACCCTCTGTTGAAGATGAAATCTTATTTGCTTTTTGTTGGGTCTATTAGATTTGATGATACAAAACAAGAAAGAATGAAACATGAAGGGCTTAAAGTGACAAGATAGGAAACTACAAAAAGATGGAGAATTTGGAAGATTCTAGAAGATTACTTAAAAGATTTAGTTTCCTAATTGTATTATGATACCTCTTGTAAACCCTAGATGTCTCTAGTATATAAAGAGACATAGGGTCATTAGTTTTATTAAGTACGTACAAGATGTAAAAACTAAAGGTTTGTGTGTGTGGGAACCTAGGCGTAGGGATTTGGGAAACGCCTAGGGTTTAGTTAGAGTTAGTTGGTTAGTCAGCCTCAAGGTCGTTCTACCTTGATCAAGTAGAATTGGGGTTGTAGATGTTTGTATGTTAGAGATGATAATGAAAAACCTTGTTGATAACATTGATGTTCTTATTTATTATTCCGCTGCATGTTATTCAATGTTATTGTTCCTAGATAATTAAAGGTTTAACAGCCTGGAGCCCGTAACGATCAAGGAGTGCTGGGTTCCTACATGTGGTATCAGAGCCTGGGGCTCGTGATATCTAGGATCTACAAGGTTTTATTGTGGTCGATGAAGAAGCAGCTTTCATTATAAGGTAATCGTTATTATTTATTTTTTTTTGTAAGGGTTTCGTAAGATTGTGCTGCTTGAATAATATGAGAATTTATTACAAACCTCGTACTTGGTCGATTGTGGGGATTGAATCATCATTAATTGAATCATCACGTGGAGATAATACAACTTGAATAAACCTAGTACTTAATATTCAATCCGTTTTGTTATGTACTGCATGAGAATTCACAAAGGTTTGCAAATCCATATTATTCTCGTATTATTAATTTTCGGTTGATGCTCAATTTTTAATTGGTCAAAGTTTCGGTGGAGCATGTGATTATCTATACCTCACACTTTATTAATAGATCGATTATATTATGAGGAACGAGGATCTGGTTTGTCGTGATATGATTTGGATACGTTGATGATCGATTCGTTTAAAGGCGCAGATGTGATTCGAATTTTAATATTATACCTCATATGAATTTAATGTGGGACGGTACTATATTTATTGTCAATTTGACATCCCTGTCGCTTTCTACATGCTTATTCAACAAGGAGTAAACCTCATACAAGTAATTCTTCATAGTGGGTCGGTTGTTTCACAATATACTGATTTGATTAAATTGCTACATCATGGTTTGGAGCTCTCACATGGGTAGGTTATAAATATAATAAATCTTGCACCGATTTAAAACAGTGTGGGATTTTAATGGTTTATTGGTCGACAAAGATTTCATTGGTCGAGGTTCTACAACACGGTTTGTTGTACTGCACATGGTTTATTTGTTTCAAGAACATGGGCAAAGACTTAAGTGCATTCGTTAAAGTGAAGCAGGTTTTAAAGTCCAAAGTACTGTTGTTCCAATTTTTAAAGTACTGTTATATTTGAAAGTACTGCTACGCTCTTTTAATCAATGTACTGCCCGTGATTTGTTCAAAGTACTGCTCTCTCGAACCAAGGTACGGCTACGTGGTCTGCTCGAATTAAGATACTGCTGCGTTTATGATTGTTGTTGTACTTATGCAAGTGGAAAATTCAAAATACTGCTATGCTCATTGCAAAGTACTGCTACTTCTCCAAAGTACTGTTTGAAGTTGATTCAAAGTACTGCTCTACTAAAGGTACTGCTCCATTATTCCAAAGTACTGTTGGGTTCAATGTACTGATGTGTTTGAATGATTTATGGAGACACGTACAGATTTTTATAGTTTATATGCATGATTTAAGAGCAGTAAGGGGAAGTATATATGAGTTTGATTGATGCTTTTACACACACACATGGTTGTTTGGTACACACACAGGAAGAAGTTTTTGTTCTTAAAGGTTTTTAAAAGGCTCGTATTTGGTTTATTTGGAATAATTGGTTACGAAGACGATTATTTATCACTTATTTGAAGGTGAAGTAGAGTTTCTTGGATGAGTGTTCTTATCATATCTCAAAGTGGGTGTTACACTTTGGAGATAACTTGTTTGTGCGTTAAAGATGTGACAAAGACTTGATAAATCTAGCCAAAGAGTGTGATTTTTCTTATGATGCTCAATGCACACATTGGCTATCACTTTAAGGAGTTACGTTATAGTACTCAGTGTCTCATCTAGTTGAGGATTTGTCAAGAGATTGCGGTCTATTCATATTTTTTGTTTTTGGTATGAGTTTGGAGTCACGTGGTTAGTACAAGACATAAGACACAAGTTTGGGTTGTTCTACTTCTTCATCAAGTTCGTTATATTTGGTTTTCTTCATCAGTAATCATTACAAGGAGCTTACAGATTTGAAGAATCATGAAGATGGTTAGCACATTGATTTCAGGGGAAGTATCTAATGATGTGTTTAATCATTTGATGTTCATGCACCACTCAAGGGGAAGTGTTTGATTTTTACTATTGTTGATCATTACTACTACTACTAGTTGGAGTTTCTATTGTTTTGGATTCATTTTTCGTAAGCATTTTGGTGTTCTTCATGGAGGGCAATTTGAAACATTGGAAGGCTTTGATTAGAAGTGTGGTATTGGTTCGTGGTGGTCAAGATCATTATTTGCATATGTTCCCTATTTGTTGATAACAAAAAGGGGAAGAGATGTTGAAGAGATATTGGAGTGGCATTGCATGAATCAAGGGGAAGACAAGATTGTTTCATTCATGGTGAGATTTTATCTCAACTTTTCTACTTCGTCTAGGGAAGTTCGTACAAGAAGGTGTTTGTTTTGTCATCATCAAATAGGGGAAGATTGTTGGGTCTATTAGATTTGATGATACAAAACAAGAAAGAATGAAACATGAAGGGCTTAAAGTGACAAGATGGGAAACTACAAAAAGATGGAGAATTTGGAAGATTCTAGAAGATTTACTTAAAAGATTTAGTTTCCTAATTGTATTATGATTCCTCTTGTAAACCCTAGATGTCTCTAGTATATAAAGAGACATAGGGTCATTAGTTTTATTAAGTACGTACAAGATGTAAACATCAAAGGTGTGTGTGTGTGGGAACCTAGGCGTAGGGATTTGGGAAACGCCTAGGGTTTAGTTAGAGTTAGTTGGTTAGTCAGCCTCAAGGTCGTTCTACCTTGATCAAGTAGAATTAGGGTTGTAGATGTTTGTATGTTAGAGATGATAATGAAAAACCTTGTTGATAACATTGATGTTCTTATTTATTATTCCGCTGCATGTTATTCAATGTTATTATTCCTAGATAATTAAAGGTTTAACAGCCTGGAGCCCGTAACGATCAAGGAGTGCTGGGTTCCTACACTTTTGTTTCGAAGTTACCAACTAATTAATTAGGGTTGTTTCTTTTTTTTTAAATGTCCAACATATCAATCGAAAAAGTATAAATGTCGATTCAAATATGGTTGAGGATACAATGTGTCAAATCCTAACAAATTGTAACATGACACTAGTAAAACAAATCCGCTTTACAAAGTTCTCTATTTTCGTTATTATCTGCGGCATGATTGTTACTTATATATTGCTTGAGAAGCGTGTTTTTTGTTCACTTACTGGCATTTGTGCAAGATAATCTTAAACATAATTTGAGAAACTTTGCTATTGAATTTGTAGTAAGTTTTATTTCAACTTGAGAAGCTCGATATATATTCCTATTCTGCGTACGGCATACCTTCTTTTTATATCACTAACTTTAAAACCAAAATTTGATAGTAAACATAGCACATTTTTCGTTATTGTTCTCATTTGTTAGAAATACTCTCTAATAAGCCACATTTCTAGCCTAACAATTAATTAAATTTCACCTAATATAGTGAGGCCTAACACTCAAAAACCTGTCCAATAACCATGTTTGAAATCGTTTTTCAAAATTCTCCCGCTTTAAGATGTGTTTGAACGTGAGTGTTGTGCAAAATTGTGACTATATTAGTCGCTAATAAATACACAAATCTAGCATCTATTTAGTTGTTACGAATTATTTAGGCAAGAGTTAAAATATTGAGACTACATTGAATGCATGATTATTCGAACAATTTTAGGGAGGTTACAAAACTCATGAATGCTTATTGACTTTACTGGGATTAATTAAAATGAGTTAGTGAGCTTCCAAAATAAATGATTTATTACGATAGCTTATTTGTTTCATTTGTGTGATTTAACTGAGATGAAGGGTAAATGTTATTTGTCTATTATGCCCTCTTGATTATAATGTGTAGCAACCCAATAACTTCTCTACTAGCTTCCCATATGTTAGCAAAGCCTTACTAACTTAACTTAGGCCCTCACTAAGCACAATCTAGGTTAGCTATGCCTATATCTATTTCCCGAGTGAAATTTTTGCTTTACTATATCTCTATGACCTAACTAACCTTTAGACAAGCTCACGTATCCACCTATGCCAACCGCCACTATGTTTACTTTATGTAAACATCCCGGTATGTCAAGTCTAGGTTTTAAACACATTTTCACTAAGTAAACTATCACTCTAGTACACTATACTCATCAGAAAACCCTAATTGCACCTATGTGTTTACAGTTATCTTTAGAACCCTAATTACTTACATGAACTAGTTTGAAAGTGCTCAAGGCTTAGGTATGAGTTACATTAGCAACTTTAGGATATATTAGACTTCCTAGATCATAGTACAACTCCCTAGAACTTAGGTACAAGTCCCATAAGCACAAAACCCTAACTAGGTTATAACTTCCCGGAATTAGGTCTAAACTATCCAAAATCTTTACCATAAGCTACTACTGATGCGTGGATTGCAGTTTACGCAAAAGGTTTTACCTCTCAAGGGATCTTGAGAAGCTTGCAATCCCCACCAGGCAGTGTACCTGACTATTGTAGTATAGTGTAGTTGCAAGTACCGGGGGATTGATCGTTCTCCACAGGGAATAGTGTTCGTTGGGATTGAAAACTACTCTAATTAGGTCTAAGGGTGAGGGATGATTCTTTTTGTATTTTTATATTTTATGAAAGCAAGTAAAATCTCGGTTTTGAAGGAGTGGGCGGAATTAGTTGCTAGTCAATTAACCCAATAAACTACAAATGCAATAAAAATAAAATGACAAGAAAGTAAATGTGAGAAAAACTAATATGGAGAAAAACATGTTTACTTAGGTTTCACTACTCCCTAGCTATCTTTTATTGGTTGATTAGTTTGTTACAATTGCGTAGATGACGGGTTGTATTCCTTAATACCATTTGTGGGGGCCGTGTACGTCCTTCCCCAACTCTATAAGATCCTATCTCTTCCTATGACGACACGTTTAGTATCCTATCATTGCCTCATTATTCTCTTATGCATTAAACACAACCAATTAAATCATAGTACACATCCGATTCATGTTTCCTAAGACGTTCAAGCAAGTTACCAATTGGAAGTTAGCTAGTTTTCTTAAGCCTAACATTGAAATCATTCATGCACAACAATTAATAACCAACCATCAACCAATAATCAATAGCTAGGTTTCATTACATCTAAGCAAACACAAGAAAAACCTAGCCTAGCATGTTAATGTAAAGACAAGCATAAGATAGAATAAAACAACACATAGACATATTGATTGATTAATGGAAGACTTATCTTTAATTAAGCATGGATGAAACAAGGGTGAAAAACCCTTGAAAATACTGTAAAACTCGACCTAGGGTTTATCTCTAAGTTCTCCCAAAAGTTCTCTCTCTAATGAATGAAGAATGGAAAATTATATATAGAGATTACAATATGACGGCGTCACGTTGTAGCCCTTGCAGCCGTCACCTCGCCGCCAAAATAACTCTCGGATTGCTCAGATCCAACTTTGACGCCGTCACCCTTTAAATCTTTCTAGGCCGTCTCCTTTTGCTCCAACACGTGACGGCCTAGGGGTCACAAAGCGTGAGGTCGTCACGTTTTAATTCCCAAAATCTTTCTGGCGCGTCTCGTGTAAACTTCATATCCACCTCTTTGTCAACACATGACGCCGTCACCTTGTAAGGTGTGACGCCGTCAGGTACTATTTCCAGCATATTTTGAGACTTTGTCGTTTTCTTCACTTTTATGCTCCAAAAACGTCCAAAATGCTTACTTTTCAAGATTTCTTCTCCAAAGTACCTAAAATGACAAAAGGAACGATTTAAGGCAATATTTGATCAAATAATTACGGATTAGGGCTTAAATGACCCCCTAAAAACGTAACATTTTCGCCTCATCAAATACCCTTACACTTGAGATTTGCTTGTCCTCAAGCAAATGTGCTTTTATTCTAATCAAAATACAAGCTAGGGGTCATTTAACACTAATATAAAAGTAATTACAACAAATGATCGTTCTACTTCAATCAAAATAAGCACGGAAATTATACACTAGCACCTCACAAATAGTGTTTAGATACTCACATCTCTCGGGTGTTATAAAGTATATATCACAAATGGAAATGGAAAAATATCACTCACTACCTGTCATAGCACATAGATTACCATAGGCTTGGGAAAGGATAAAAAACCTCCACCACTTTGGCGTAAGCACCTAGGATAAACTATAAAAGAGGTCTTTCAAAAGGTTGTAACGTTAGGTGTAGGGATATGATAAACACGGTTTTGTTGGATAAAGGCAATCTTTACTGGTGGCGAGTTAATCATCTTAGTCAATTACATGTACAATGTGGCGTTGCCAAGCCAAGACTCGACTCGACTTAATCTAATACAACAAAAATAACAAAAACTTAAAATAAACATAAAAGGAAACGGGATGGTAGTCCGTATGTTTTTTCCACTTTTCTTTTTCTATTTTTTTTCTTGGTTTTTCGATTTTTTTTATTTTATTTTTATTTTTTCATACACTCTTTCACTAACATAAAAAATAATACATCAAGGAGGCTCGGTTCTCCCCTTACACTTGAACTTTTACATACTTTACAAATAACTATTCTAATGACTCGAATCAAGATAATCGAAACACTTGGAGTACTTTAAAACATTTACGCATACATGGGGGTAATAATTGATGTTCTTCCCCATTACTCCATAACAATAGTACTTTACCCATGAGTCCCAATCGTCCCAAAACAATATGTACAAGATATGACTCGACTTAGCAACCATGTAACCAATTAGATAATTAACTAAGGATTTAAACAAATGTTGTCACAATAATGCACTAAAGATGAGTGCATACAAGGTAGGCTAAGGCAATTTGGGTGTACATTTGGGGGTAGATTGTAAAAAAATTCTATCTTTAAGTAAAATGCTTAAAGTTAGAAACAAAAAAGATAGGTTCTGAGGGGTGTACTAGGGGTATCGTGTACTAAAATTGAGTACATCGCTAAGGTGTGGGAAAATTACTTGACCAATGAAGTCAATGCAATTATAATACAGGTGTAAAACAAGGGTTATCCTAATGCCTCTTATCATGTAGTAAATCCTAACTACACGAATGTAGTCTCACTAGCGGTCTCGGGATGAATCACTAACGCAAGTTCTAGAATCTAAGTACTACCGGTACACTCATAAGCACTAATAATAAATGCTTTTCCTAACAAATCTAGGGGCGAACCTCACATATTTTGGAAAAATTTTTGAGTGGTACGGTTTTTGTGCTAGTCATACAACTCCTATCCATGAGACGCTCATTAAGACTAAAGTTTTACTACTATATGTTGTAAAAAATTTTAAATTTGGCGCTAAAATTGCCCGAACAAATATTTCTCTTAGTTTTATTACACTCCTACTATTAGACAAACGAAAATCAAGTGTAATTGCATTCTCTAAGGTATCATCATTTACCCCCCCCCCCCCTTACACTTACGCCAAACATTGTCTCCAATGTTTAAATAAAAAGATGTAAAAGTAAAGAAGGTAAAAGTATGAAACAAATACTCCCCTGATTCGTTTGGTGTGGATAATGTGGTAACATGGTTAGATCCTCCTCCAAGAAAATGAACGTAAAAAGCTTCCCTTCCAGAATATAAATCATCTTCTTGTCCAATATAACCTGTTAAACCTGAGAAAACAATCATGGCAAACCTCGCATAAAATCGGCGGCAAAATCTATATATAGTAAAATCCTAGAAAACAATTAAAGATATAATGCTTGTGGAATGAATATTTGCAGATTCCTGGAGTTTATAAAATACGGGTTTAATGAAACTTTACAATTCCGGCAGAAAAACAAAACTTGCAAAATTTTTCCAGAATTTTACACCTGACGTCGTCAGGTTGTAATGCCTGACGCCGTCAGAGTGACCTGACAGAAATTTTATATTTTGTTTCCAGAAAATTTACAGAAAAACCTATGCCTTAATTCCTGGAATTCCTGCAAAATATTCATTATGACTCGATACAAGCATTTGACTCAAACAAATACTAATATGTATGTTTATTTAACATTGTTATGATTCATGTTCAATCTTGTTCTTATAAACAAATTTGGATTTCCCTTACACTTATCTTTTGCAAAATACCTTTATATGTAGCTAAGACGAAGTTAAAAACAAAATAAAGCATTTTCACAATTTACTTTGAAACATGAACCATAAAAAAGAAAAATAAAACACGCATACGGAAACAAATGAAAACAAAATAAACAAGCAAAGCAAACAAATAAAGCTTGGGTTGCCTCCCAAGAAGTGATTTTCTTTATTAACGAGTCTTGTAGCTAGACTCAAAGTCACTCTCTTACGTGACCTCATCGTTGGTCACGGTTTCTAGGTCATCCTCGGTATTAGTTTTGTATTTTGGACCTAGTTGTAAGCATTCTTTGTAGAAACCAAATATTCTACCCATAACATAGTCTACTCCTCTACGTCTATCCTCATCATTCCTATAGTAGACCGCTTGCTTATGCTCCTTCTCGATGTTTGATAAAAGCCGGAATTGCTCAATCTTATATGGCACTTGGTAGGGTATCTCATCGGTCTCCTCCTTGAATCTAACTATCCCTAAAGACGGGTCATAATTCATTTTAGAGGCCTCAACAAACGGCTTTCAAAACACTACTTGAGTTAGGCAACTATCTATTACCGGACGGATATCTTCTACAACCACAAAGTCGGTAACATATGTGAAGTTTCCTACAAAGACGTGCAATCCCTTAACTCTTCCCACAAAGTTACTTATCCAACCCTTGTTGGGAAATATCCTAGCTCCAAGTTGCTTTTTCATCATCCAATTGTAGTGGATCCTAGTCATGATGTTTATGGGAGATTTAGGATCGATGTAAGCTTTCCACACATGCACATGCCCAATGTTGCATGGTATATTAATATTGGATGGGTCGCCCGCTTTGATGATTGGTGAACCTAGGAAGTATGGTGTCTCGGGGTCATTGAATAAGTCCTTATGGTATGCACATTCTTCCTTAGTGGATAGCCTATCGAAGTAGTCCTTTACTTCTTCTACTTCTTCTATTTCCTTTTTCTTATCCTCCTCAACTTCTTTAACCTCATTCTTAGATTCACTATTAACTCCAACCTTGTCCTTATCTTCTTCTTCCCTATCCTTATCGATTGGCTTAATAGTGACTACGTTGACAAAGTGGATGTGTTTGGATGATGAGGGGTTCTTAATTTGGGTTCCGCTACATGTGCTTCTAGCGTCCTTATTTGGTGGTGTCAACACTTGGTTGGTGAAGGCTTTCAACAAGTTGTCAATTTTATTAGTCATCTCCGTTTGTTGTTGATTGAATTCGGACTCAAACTTCGCTATACGAGCTTCTTGAGATGCCATAAAATTGGACATCAATCCTTCAAGATTGTTGGTACTACCATAGTTTTTATAAGGGTTATTGTTGAAAGTATGGTTTGAGGATGAACCGTTTGATTAAAAACGAATAGGCGGATTGAAAGAATTGTTTTGGGTTGTGTTTTGGTTTTGCTTCCACCTAAGGTTTGGGTGATTTTTCCAAGAGGGGTTGTATGAATCACCGTAAGGGTTTGGCTCGGGTTTGAAAGTGTACCACTATAATACTCACATGAAGAAGTGATTTTGTTCACTTGGCTTAAAGGCTTAGGAGCTTCGTAGGATTTCATAAGAAACTTGACTTGGTCCTCAAGTTCCATGATCCTACGGTCGGGAGTGCTTGAATAATTCGAAGACAAAGATATTGCCTTGACCGTTTTGTTCAAATCACGGGGATCATTCCAACTTTCATTGTCATAGAGAGTAAGATCTTCTATAAGTTCCCATGATTGTTCCGCACTTCGATCACGTAGGTTACCACCGGCCGCTTGGTCAATGGTTTGCTTCGTGGAGGGATTGATATGGTCATAGAAGATTTGGACTTGGAGCCAAAGATCTAAGCCGTGGTGAGGGACTTTTTGGAGTAAGTCCTTGAATCGAGTCCATGCCTCATAGAGGGTTTCGCCTTGATGTTGTTGGAACATCAAGATATCATTCCTTAGCTTGGTAGTTCTTCCCGGTGGGAAGAATTGAGCAAGGAAATGAGTGGTGAGATCATACCAAGAGGTGATGGATCCTGCGGGTAGACGCTCTAGCCATTGACTAGCTTGGTCTCGCAGAGAGAATTGGAAGAGACGCAATCGGGTCGTCTCTCGAGTGTTAATATCAAGGTCTATGGAATTTACGATTTTGAGAAAGTCCTTGAGATGTTGATTTGGATCTTCAGAACGAAGTCCATGGAATGCACATCCGCTTTGCACCAACCGGATGGTGTCGGATCGCAAGGGAGACACATTGGCTCCTTGAGTGAGCTCAATGGTGTTTCGATAGCCTTGGTGGCTAGGACGGGAGTACTCTCCTAAAGTTCGGGCTCTAGGAGGTTTGTTTGGTTGTGGTTGGTTTTGTTGTGGTGGGTTGATGGGATCAAAGATATTACCACCTTCCATGATGGTGGATGGTAATGGTTACGAACAAAGAAACGAAGAAAAAGATAGACTAAAGAAAACCTATAAAAATAAAAATAAAAATCTCACTAGAAAGGAATCTAGTGAGTAGACCTAAATAAAAATAAAATTCAACCTAAACAATAACTATTCCCCGGCAGCGGCACCAAAAACTTGATGCGTAGATTGCAGTCTACGCAAAAGGTTTTACCTCTCAAGGGATCTTGAGAAGCTTGCAATCCCTACCAGGCAGTGTACCTGACCGATGTAGTATAGTGTAGTAGCAAGTACCAGGGGATTGATCGTTCTCCATAGGGAATAGTGTTCGTTAGGATTGAAAACTACTCTAATTAGGTCTAAGGGTGAGGGATGATTCCTTTTGTATTTTTATATTTTATGAAAGCAAGTAAAATCTCGGTTTTGAAGGAGTGGGCGGAATTAGTTGCTAGTCTACTAACCCAATAAACTACAAATGCAATAAAAATAAAATGACAAGAAAGTAAATGTGAGAAAAACTAATATGGAGAAAAACATGTTTACTTAGGTTTCACTACTCCCTAGCTATCTTTTATTGGTTGATTAGTTTGTTACAATTGCGTGGATGACAGGTTGTATTCCTTAATACCATTTGTGGGGGCGTGTACATCCTTCCCCAACTCTATAGGATCCTATCTCTTCCTATGACGACACGTTTAGTATCCTATCATACATTAATATTCTCTTATGCATTAAACACAACCAATTAAATCGTAGTACACATTCGATTCATGATTCCTAAGACGTTCAAGCAAGTTACCAATTGGAAGTTAGCCAGTTTTCTTAAGCCTAACATTAAAATCATTCATCCACAACAATTAATAACCAACCATCAACCAATAATCAATAGCTAGGTTTTATTACATCTAAGAAAACACAAGAAAAACCTACCCTAGCATGTTAATGTAAAGAAAATCATAAGATAGAATCAAACAACACATAGACATATTGATTGATTAATGGAAGACTTATCTTTAATTAAGCATGGATGAAACAAGGGTGAAAAACCCTTCAAAATACTGTAAAACTCGACCTAGGGTTTATTGATGAGACGAAAAATGTTACGTTTTTAGGGGTCGGTTTGAGTCCTAATTCGTATGTTTTTGGTTTGGATTTCACCCAAAGTCGTTTCTTTTCTCATTTTAGGTACTTTTGAAGGGACAATCACAAAAGAAGCATTTTCGGGCGTTTTTAGAGTGAAAAAGTGCGGAAAACAACAAAAACTCAAAAGACCTTGAAGATTACAGAAGGTGACGCCGTCGCACTTTACAAGGTGACGCCGTCAGGAACAAGCGAAGTCCAGAATTTGGAAAAATACTCGTGATGGGCCAGAGAGTTCGTAGTGCAAATTGGTGACGCCGTCAACCAAGGCCGTCAGATCTGGAACCAGCAATTATGACCACGTCAAGGAAGGCCGTCTGAAAACCCTAATCGCCGAGCTGACGACGTCACCTATTGGGTTGACGCCGTCAGCCCGCGTTTTCTATATATATAGAACGATTTTTCTTTACTTTATATAAAACTTGGAGAACTAGAGTCGAATTTTGGTGTGAAGAACTTTAGGGTTAAACCCTAGTTCGTGTATTAGTGACCTTAGAGGGTATCCTAACCCCTCTAACTTGCATGTTTAATCCAAGATAAGTCTTTATTCATACAATATGTCTATGTGTTGTGTGATTTATGCTTGTACTTGTCTTTCTTTTAACATGCTAGGCTAATTTACTTTGTGTTTGCTTAGATCTAATGAAACCTAACTATTGATTATCATGTGATGTGTATGTTGTGATTGTATTTGGATGAATGTTTCATCTACGTTAGACTAGAGAAAACTGGCTAATCTCCTATACGGTAACAAGCTTGAACGTCTTTAGAAACGTGAATCGTATGTGCGTTATCGATTTTAAGGTAGTATTTCATGCATAGGTTGCTATCGGTGAGCTCATGATAGGATGCTTGACGTATCGTCATAGAGTGAGGTAGGAACTTATAGAGTTAGGGAATTGAACGCACTCCCTACGACTTGTTAGGAATACACCCGTCATCCACGCAAACTCAACATACTAATTACATGGTAAAAGATAGTTAGGGAGTAATGAAATCTAAGTAAACACTATTCTCCACCACTGATTTTCTCTAAAACAAAAAAATACAAAAATATAAGTAGCTTAGAAGTAGATAACTTGGGTTAGTTGACTAGCAACTAATTCCGCCCTATCCTCCAAAACCAGAGATTTTACTGCTTTCATAAAATATAAAAATACAAAAAGAATCTTCCTCCACCCTTAGACCTAGATTAGAGTAGCCTTTAGCCTAACGAACACTATTCCCTGTGAGAGAACGATCAATCCCCCGGTACTTGCCACTACACTATACTACATCGGTCAGGTACACTGCCTGGTGGGGATTGCAAGCTTCTCGAGATCCCTCGAGAGGTAAAACGTAGTGCGTGTTGCAATCCACGCGCATCAAGTTTTTGGCGCCGCTGCCGGGGAATAGTTATTGTTTAGGTTAATTTTTATTCTTAATTAGGTCTACTCACTAGACTCCTTTCTAGTGAGATTTTGTTTTATTTTTCTAGGATCCCTTTAGTCTATCTTTTTCTTTGTGCCTTTGTTCGTAACACCTCTTCATGAGTAATATTGATCGTTTGATCCCTGTTATTCGTGTCTTCCGCCGTAGGAATTTCCAGTTACCCTACCTGCCCCCTATTGTTGAAAACGAAAACCCACCAAACCTATCACCCAATCATCACTTTGACAACCATTCTGATATGGACGAATCTGACCATGACACCGACCATGAAAATGGCCCTTTTTACTATTCGTCGGATTCCGATGAAGACCTAGGGAATGGGGAAGTAGTTGATGACCCTGAAGGGAATGAAAGAGCTAACCCTCTAAACTATATTGACCCTAGGACAAAGATTGAGAAAGATAGTTTGTTTAACATGCAATTCCCTTGCAAAATTGGATTTAGAAGCTTTGATGCTTACCTTAATTCATCTTTGCCAATGAACATCATTTCACGTGCTGAATACAATAAAATCATGGCAAATGAGTTAGAGTATCAAGGGGATAATATTATTGCTAGGGCTAAGACTTTGCATGTGTTTGTGGGGAGCTTTACCTATCAAACGGACTTTATGGTTATGGAAGATCTAAGAGAGTTTATTGATAGTAACCTTACCCAAGTTGTGTTTGGGAAGCCCTTCAAAAGGTTAACCAACTTAGATGAGAAACTAGTGGAAGGGTTAATTACCTTCTCAGATGGGGATGAGGATTTTGTTTATCAAATGCCCCGCGCACACCCTAGGTATAAAATGTTTTCTATTGAGAAGTGTAATAGGTTTCCCCCCTGTGATATATTGAGTGAGAACGATATTAGAAAAGGACTTAAGTACCCCCATGAGAAGAATAATAGGTACTTCCGCGGATGCTTAGAGCTTAATGATGATTATAAGAAGGATGAGGCGACCATTAGATGGCTCACGCTTGGGTACGTGAGCATAAGCGACACTAGATGAAGGAAGGCCTCGAGTCTAGCTACAAGACTCATTAATAAAGAAAAGCGCTTCTTGGGAGGCAACCCATGTTTTGTGTGTTTTTGTGTGTATTTGTTTCCGTATGTAAATTATATTTCTTGTTATTGATTCATGCTTCAAACTAAATTGTGAAAATGCTTTATTTTGTTTTTAACTTCGTCTTAATCACATATAAAGGTAATTCGCAAAAGCTAAGTGTAAGAGACATCCAAATCGGTTAATATAGAACGAATGAACATGAATCATAACAATGAAATTAGTTTACATATTCGTAATTGTTAGAGTCAAATGCTTGTATCGAGTCATAATGATTTTTTCTGCAGAATTCCCAGGAATTGAGACAAAGGTTTTCCAAGAAATTTTCCGGAAACTCAACTTAAACTTTCTGTCAGAACACTCTGACGGCGTCAGGAGTTAATACCTGACGACGTCAGGTGCAAAAATCTGGAATTTATTTGTTGATTAAAGTTTACTAACGGAACTTGTATGTTTGTTAAAATCTCTCTTATGAATTCCAGGAAATCTGTAGAAAAATCATTCCACAAGCATTATATCTTACTTGCTTTCTAGGTATACGTCTATATATATATGAATAATGCCGCCGATTTTACGCGAGGTTTCTTGTAGTGTTTCCATGCTAACAGGTTATTTAGGACAAGAAGATGATGCATATACTGGAAGGGAAGCTTTGATAGTTCGTCTTCTTGGAGGAGGATCTAACCGTGTTACTTCACTTGCATAAAGAACGAATCAGGGGAGTATCCGATTTCATTCTTTTAACCTTTTATCTTTTCCATTCCTTATTTTCGAACATTGGGGACAATGTTCAACTTAAGTGTAAGGGGGGTAAATAAGGGTAGATTAATGATACCTCATAGGATACCATTATGCTTGATTTTTGCTTGTTTGATAGTAATTGTGTAATAAAACTGAGAGAAACACTCGTTAGGGTAATTTTAGCGCAAATTTAAAATTTTTTACATTATTTAGGAGTGAAACTTTAGTCCTAATAAGCGTCTCATGGATAGGAGAATTTATGACTAGCACAAAAAACCGTACCACCAAAAATTTTCCACCCAAATATGTGAGGTTCACCCCTAGAATTGGTAGGAAGAGAAGCACTCAACTTTAGTGCCCATGTGTGTACCGGTAATACTTAGATTCTAGAACTTGCGTTAGTGACCATTCCGAGTCCACAAGTGAGACTACATTCGTGTAGATTAGGATTAACTACATGATAAGAGGCATTAGGATAACCCTTGTTTTAAACCTGTATTATAATTACATTGGCTACATTGGTCAAGTAATTCTCCCACACCTTTGCGATGTACCCATCTTTGGTACACGATACCCCTAGTACACCCCTCAGAGCCTATCCCTTTCGTTTCTAACTTTAAGCATCATACTTAAAGGAAGAATTTGTTTACAATCCACCCCAAATGTGCAACCAAATCGCCTTAGCCTACCTTGTATGCACTCACCTTTAGTGCATTATTGTTATTTGTTAAACCCTTGTCAATTATCTAATTAGTTACGTTGTTGCTAAGTCGAGTCATATCTTGTACATATTGTTTTGGGATGATTGGGACTCATGGGTAAAGTACTAGTGTTATGGAGTAATGGGGAAGAACATCATTTATTACCCCCATATGTGCTAAACGTTTTCAAAAGTACTCCAAGTGTTTTAATTATTTCAATTCGAGTCGTAGAATAGTAAATGTAAAGTATGTAAAAGTTCAAGTGTAAGGGGAAAGCTTAATCCCCATTGATGTATTATTTTGGATGGTAGGGTAAAAAGGTATGCAAAAAAAAAAAAAAAAAAAAATAAAAAAAAAAAAAAAAAAAAAAAAAAAAAAAAAAAAAAAAAAAAAAAAAACATACGGACTACCATCCACACCTATCTTTTATTTCTTAGTTTTGTTTTGTTTTGTTTTTGATAGTTTAAGATTGAGTCTAGTCTTGGCTTGGCAACGCCACTTGTATATGTAACTAAATAAGATGATTGACTAGCCACCAGTAAACTATCCCTTATCCAACCAAACCGTGTTTTTCCATATCCCTAAACCTCCCGTTATAACCCTTTTGTAAAGCCCTCTTTGATAGTTATCCTAGGTGCTTACGCCTTAGTGGAGAAGGTTTTGATCCTCTCTCAAGCCTATGGTAATCTATTTATTATGACAGGTAGTGAGTGATATTGTCCATTTCCTTTACATTATATCTACATATTATCAACCGAGAGATGTGAGTATCCAAACACTACATGAGAGGTGCTAGTATATTTTCTCCGTGCTTATTTTGAGTAAAGCGGAACGACTAAATCTTGTAATTACTTTTAAGTTCGCATTAAATGACCTCTAACTTGTTTTTCAATTGGGAATAAAAGCGCATTTGCTTGAGGACAAGCAAATCTCAAGTGTAAGGGTATTTGATGAGACGAAAAATGTTACGTTTTTAGGGGTCGGTTTGAGTCCTAATTCGTATGTTTTTGGTTTGGATTTCACCCAAAGTCGTTTCTTTTCTCATTTTAGGTACTTTTGAAGGGAAAATCACAAAAGAAGCATTTTCGGGCGTTTTCGGAGTGAAAAAGTGCGGAAAACAACAAAAACTCAAAAGACCTTGAAGATTACAGAAGGTGACGCCGTCACACTCTACAAGGTGACGCCGTCAGGAACAAGTGAAGTCCAGAATTGGAAAAATACTCGTGACGGGCCAGAGAGTTCGTAGTGCAAATTGGTGACGCCGTCAACCAAGGCCGTCAGATCTGGAACCAGCAATTATGACCACGTCAAGGAAGGCCGTCTGAAAACCCTAATCGCCGAGCTGACGACGTCACCTATTGGGTTGACGCCGTCAGCCCGCGTTTTCTATATATATAGAACGATTTTTCTTTACTTTATATAACTTTGGAGAACTAGAGTCGAATTTTGGTGTGAAGAACTTTAGGGTTAAACCCTAGTTCGTGTATTAGTGACCTTAGAGGGTATCCTAACCCCTCTAACTTGCATGTTTAATCCAAGATAAGTCTTTATTCATACAATATGTCTATGTGTTGTGTGATTTATGCTTGTACTTGTCTTTCTTTTAACATGCTAGGCTAATTTACTTTGTGTTTGCTTAGATCTAATGAAACCTAACTATTGATTATCATGTGATGTGTATGTTGTGATTGTATTTGGATGAATGTTTCATCTACGTTAGACTAGAGAAAACTGGCTAATCTCCTATACGGTAACAAGCTTGAACGTCTTTAGAAACGTGAATCGTATGTGCGTTATCGATTTTAAGGTAGTATTTCATGCATAGGTTGCTATCGGTGAGCTCATGATAGGATGCTTGACGTATCGTCATAGAGTGAGGTAGGAACTTATAGAGTTAGGGAATTGAACGCACTCCCTACGACTTGTTAGGAATACACCCGTCATCCACGCAAACTCAACATACTAATTACATGGTAAAAGATAGTTAGGGAGTAATGAAATCTAAGTAAACACTATTCTCCACCACTGATTTTCTCTAAAACAAAAAAATACAAAAATATAAGTAGCTTAGAAGTAGATAACTTGGGTTAGTTGACTAGCAACTAATTCCGCCCTATCCTCCAAAACCAGAGATTTTACTGCTTTCATAAAATATAAAAATACAAAAAGAATCTTCCTCCACCCTTAGACCTAGATTAGAGTAGCCTTTAGCCTAACGAACACTATTCCCTGTGAGAGAACGATCAATCCCCCGGTACTTGCCACTACACTATACTACATCGGTCAGGTACACTGCCTGGTGGGGATTGCAAGCTTCTCGAGATCCCTCGAGAGGTAAAACGTAGTGCGTGTTGCAATCCACGCGCATCAAGTTTTTGGCGCCGCTGCCGGGGAATAGTTATTGTTTAGGTTAATTTTTATTCTTAATTAGGTCTACTCACTAGACTCCTTTCTAGTGAGATTTTGTTTTATTTTTCTAGGATCCCTTTAGTCTATCTTATTCTTCGTGCTTGTGTTCGTAACCATTACCATCCGCCATCATGGAAGGTGGTAATATCCTTGATCCCAACAACCCAATTCAACTAAACCCACCTCCTAGAGCCCGCACCTTAGGAGAGTACTCCCGACCTAGCCACCAAGGCTATCGAAACACCATTGAGCTCAACCAAGGAGCCAATGTGACACCCTTGAGATCCGACACCATCCGGTTGGTGCAAAGCGGATGCGCATTCCATGGGCTTCGTTCCGAAGACCCAAATCAACACCTTAAGGATTTCCTCAAAATCGTAGATTCCATAGACCTTAGTGTTGACACCCGAGAGACCACCCGACTACGCCTATTCCAATTCTCTCTACGTGACCAAGCTAGTCAATGGCTTGAGCGCTTACCCGCAGGATCCATCACCACTTGGGACGACCTAACCACTCTCTTCCTTGCCCAATTTTTCCCACCGGGGAGAACTAGCAAACTTAGGAGCGACATCTTGATGTTCCAACAACATCAAGGCGAAACTCTCTATGAGGCATGGAGCCGATTCAAAGACCTACTTCACAAAGTCCCTCATCATGGCATAGAACTTTGGCTCCAAGTCCAAATATTCTATGACCACGTCAACCCCTCCACAAAGCGAACCATTGACCAAGCGGCCGGTGGTAAGCTACGTGATAAAAGTGCGGAGGAATCATGGGAACTCATAGACGAGCTTGCTCTCTTTGACAACGAAAGTTGGAACGATCCCCGTGATTTGAACAAAACGGTCAAGGCAATATCCTTGCCTTCGAATAACTCAAGCACTTCCGACCGTAGGATCATGGAACTTGAAGACCAAGTCAAGTATCTAATGAAATCCTACGAAGCTCCTAAACCTTCAAGCCAAGTGAACAAAATCACTTCTTCTTGTGAATTGTGTAGAGGTCCCCACGACACTCGCGATTGCAAGGAACTCCCCGAACAAGCTTTTGCGGACTACGCATCCTCGCGTACCGACGGAGCGGGAGATAAGTGGTACACTTTCAAGCCCGAGCAAAACACATACGGTGATTCGTACAACCCCTCTTGGAGGAATCACCCGAACTTTAGGTGGAAACAACCTCAAGGCAACCCTTCCAACCCACCTAACCGTTTCCAACCAAGCGGTGCACCCTCAAACCGCAACTCCAACAACAATCCTTCCAACGATTTCGAAGGATTAATGTCTAGCTTTATGGCATCTCAAGAAGCTCGATTGTCTAGGTTTGAAGCCGATTTCAAACAACAACAAAGCGAGATGACCAATAAACTCGACAACTTGTTGAAAGCTTTCACCAACCAAGTGTTGACACCCTCGAATAAGGACACTAGGAGCACAACTAGCGGATCTCCCACTAAGGACCCATCATCATCCAAGAATGTCCACTTTGTCAACGTTGTCACTATTAAGCCAATTACTAGGGAAGAGGATGATGAAAATAAGGACGATAGTGACCCTAAGGTTGAGACCGTAGAATCCGAGGTGATTGAGAATAAGGAGGTAGATGACGTAGAGAGTGAAGTCGAATACTTCAATAGGTGGCCCACCAATGAAGAAAAGGAATATCATAAGGACTTGTTTGATAGCCCCGAGACACCACACTTCCTAGGTAATCCAATCATCAAAGCAGGTGACCCATCTAACCTCAACATACCATGCAACATAGGGCATCTTCATGCATGGAAAGCTTACATAGACCTTAAGTCCCCCATCAACATCATGAGTAGAGCCTACTACAACTTGATAAAAAGAGACCCACTAGGATTTAGGATGTTGCCAAATACCCGATATATAAGCAATTTTGTGGGTAGGGTCAAGGGACTTCATGTATTCGTAGGCAACTTCACCTATGTCACCGATTTTGTGATAGTTGAGGATATTCGACCGGTAATTGATGATTGCCTAACTCAAGTAGTGTTTGGGAGACCATTTGTTGAGGCCTCTAAGATGAGTTATGACCCATCCCTAGGGATAGTTAAATTCAAGGAAGGGACCGAGGAAATAGCTTACCAAATGCCATATAAGATAGAGCAATACCGGCTTTTATCGGACCTTGAGAAAGAACATAAGCAAGCGGTCTACTATAGGAATGAAGAGGATAAGCGTAGAGGAGTAGACTACGTCATGAGAAAAATAATAGGATTCTATAAAGAGTGTCTAGAGTTAGGTCCGGAGTACACAACCGGACAAGAAGTCACGTAACGAGGCAAGGCCTCGAGTCTAGCTACAAGACTCATTAATAAAGAAAAGCGCTTCTTGGGAGGCAACCCATGTTTTGTGTGTCTTTGTGTGTATTTGCTTCCGTATGTAAATTATATTTCTTGCTATTGATTCATGCTTCAAACTAAATTGTGAAAATGCTTTATTTTGTTTTTAACTTCGTCTTAATCACATATAAAGGTATTTTGCAAAAGCTAAGTGTAAGAGACATCCAAATCGGTTAATATAGAACGAATGAACATGAATCATAACAATGAAATTAGTTTACATATTCGTAATTGTTAGAGTCAAATGCTTGTATCGAGTCATAATGATTTTTTCTGCAGAATTCCCAGGAATTGAGACAAAGGTTTTCCAAGAAATTTTCCGGAAACTCAACTTAAACTTTCTGTCAGAACACTCTGACGGCGTCAGGAGTTAATACCTGACGACGTCAGGTGCAAAAATCTGGAATTTATTTGTTGATTAAAGTTTACTAACGGAACTTGTATGTTTGTTAAAATCTCTCTTATGAATTCCAGGAAATCTGTAGAAAAATCATTCCACAAGCATTATATCTTACTTGCTTTCTAGGTATACGTCTATATATATATGAATAATGCCGCCGATTTTACGCGAGGTTTCTTGTAGTGTTTCCATGCTAACAGGTTATTTAGGACAAGAAGATGATGCATATACTGGAAGGGAAGCTTTGATAGTTCGTCTTCTTGGAGGAGGATCTAACCGTGTTACTTCACTTGCATAAAGAACGAATCAGGGGAGTATCCGATTTCATTCTTTTAACCTTTTATCTTTTCCATTCCTTATTTTCGAACATTGGGGACAATGTTCAACTTAAGTGTAAGGGGGGTAAATAAGGGTAGATTAATGATACCTCATAGGATACCATTATGCTTGATTTTTGCTTGTTTGATAGTAATTGTGTAATAAAACTGAGAGAAACACTCGTTAGGGTAATTTTAGCGCAAATTTAAAATTTTTTACATTATTTAGGAGTGAAACTTTAGTCCTAATAAGCGTCTCATGGATAGGAGAACTTATGACTAGCACAAAAAACCGTACCACCAAAAATTTTCCACCCAAATATGTGAGGTTCACCCCTAGAATTGGTAGGAAGAGAAGCACTCAACTTTAGTGCCTATGTGTGTACCGGTAATACTTAGATTCTAGAACTTGCGTTAGTGACCATTCCGAGTCCACAAGTGAGACTACATTCGTGTAGATTAGGATTAACTACATGATAAGAGGCATTAGGATAACCCATGTTATACACCTGTATTATAATTACATTGACTACATTGGTCAAGTAATTCTCCCACACCTTTGCGATGTACCCATCTTTGGTATACGATACCCCTAGTACACCCCTCAGAGCCTATCCCTTTCGTTTCTAACTTTAAACATCATACTTAAAGGAAGAATTTGTTTACAATCCACCCCAAATGTGCAACCAAATCGCCTTAGCCTACCTTGTATGCACTCACCTTTAGTGCATTATTGTTATTTGTTAAACCCTTGTCAATTATCTAATTAGTTACGTTGTTGCTAAGTCGAGTCATATCTTGTACATATTGTTTTGGGATGATTGGGACTCATGGGTAAAGTACTAGTGTTATGGAGTAATGGGGAAGAACATCATTTATTACCCCCATATGTGCTAAACGTTTTAAAAAGTACTCCAAGTGTTTTAATTATTTCAATACAAGTCGTAGAATAGTAAATGTAAAGTATGTAAAAGTTAAAGTGTAAGGGGAAAGCTTAATCCCCATTGATGTATTATTTTGGATGGTAGGGTAAAAAGGTATGCAAAAAAAAACAAATAAATAAATAAAATAAAATAAAAATAAAAAAAAACGAAAAAATCAAGAAAAATACAAAAAAAATTAGAAAAAGAAGAAAAAAAAAAAAAAACATACGGACTACCATCCACACCTATCTTTTATTTCTTAGTTATGTTTTGTTTTGTTTTTGATAGTTTAAGATTGAGTCTAGTCTTGGCTTGGCAACGCCACTTGTATATGTAACTAAATAAGATGATTGACTAGCCACCAGTAAACTATCCCTTATCCAACCAAACCGTGTTTTTCCATATCCCTAAACCTCCCGTTATAACCCTTTTGTAAAGCCCTCTTTGATAGTTATCCTAGGTGCTTACGCCTTAGTGGAGAAGGTTTTGATCCTCTCTCAAGCCTATGGTAATCTATTTATTATGACAGGTAGTGAGTGATATTGTCCATTTCCTTTATATTATATCTACATATTATCAACCGAGAGATGTGAGTATCCAAACACTACATGAGAGGTGCATATACAAGTTGGAACTTTAGGGTTTAACCCTATGGTAATCTTTTACGGGTTTACCACAAACCCAACTTCTCTCCTGGAAGCAATTCAACCGTTAGGTCAAATTGAGTTTCTAGTGCAATAGGTTCTCCTGTAGCCATTCTCATATTGGAAAAATTGGAATTCCTATATTTTCCCATCGAAGTTTTCCAAAGATGATATTAGCCAATTCCGATAATACATGTCCTAACATAACTCAACTATCAATATTTTAAAAGCCGGTTAATGAAAACAATATGTCTTACACAACATCCTAACAAAGGAAGGTGCGGTATTTAAATCATGTGTTTGAGATTTATGGATTGTTTGGTTTAGATGGTGCATTACATGATAACATTTTTGTTTGTTGAATTCTGATGAGACGAAAAATGTTACGTTTTTAGGGGTCGGTTTGAGTCCTAATTCGTATGTTTTTGGTTTGGATTTCACCCAAAGTTGTTTCTTTTCTCATTTTAGGTACTTTTGAAGGGAAAATCACAAAAGAAGCATTTTCGGGCGTTTTCAGAGTGAAAAAGTGCGGAAAAAAACAAAAACTCAAAAGACCTTGAAGATTACAGAAGGTGACGCCGTCACACTCTACAAGGTGACGCCGTCAGGAACAAGTGAAGTCCAGAATTGGAAAAATACTCGTGACGGGCCAGAGAGTTCGTAGTGCAAATTGGTGACGCCGTCAACCAAGGCCGTCAGATCTGGAACCAGCAATTATGACCACGTCAAGGAAGGCCGTCTGAAAACCCTAATCGCCGAGCTGACGACGTCACCTATTGGGTTGACGCCGTCAGCCCGCGTTTTCTATATATATAGAACGATTTTTCTTTACTTTATATAACTTTGGAGAACTAGAGTCGAATTTTGGTGTGAAGAACTTTAGGGTTAAACCCTAGTTCGTGTATTAGTGACCTTAGAGGGTATCCTAACCCCTCTAACTTGCATGTTTAATCCAAGATAAGTCTTTATTCATACAATATGTCTATGTGTTGTGTGATTTATGCTTGTACTTGTCTTTCTTTTAACATGCTAGGCTAATTTACTTTGTGTTTGCTTAGATCTAATGAAACCTAACTATTGATTATCATGTGATGTGTATGTTGTGATTGTATTTGGGTGAATGTTTCATCTACGTTAGACTAGAGAAAACTGGCTAATCTCCTATACGGTAACAAGCTTGAACGTCTTTAGAAACGTGAATCGTATGTGCGTTATCGATTTTAAGGTAGTATTTCATGCATAGGTTGCTATCGGTGAGCTCATGATAGGATGCTTGACGTATCGTCATAGAGTGAGGTAGGAACTTATAGAGTTAGGGAATTGAACGCACTCCCTACGACTTGTTAGGAATACACCCGTCATCCACGCAAACTCAACATACTAATTACATGGTAAAAGATAGTTAGGAAGTAATGAAATCTAAGTAAACACTACTCTCCACTACTGATTTTCTCAAAACCAAAAAAATACAAAAATATAAGTAGATTAAAAGTAGATAACTTGGGTTAGTTGACTAGCAACTAATTCCGCCCTCTCCTCCAAAACCAGAGATTTTACCTGCTTTCATAAAATATAAAAATACAAAAAAGAGTCTTCCTCCACCCTTAGACCTAGATTAGAGTAGCCTTTAGCCTAACGAACACTATTCCCTGCGAGAGAACGATCAATCCCCCGGTACTTGCCACTACACTGTACTACATCGGTCAGGTACACTGCCTGGTGGGGATTGCAAGCTTCTCGAGATCCCTCGAGAGGTAAAACGTAGTGCGTGTTGCAATCCACGCGCATCAAATTCTCATTTTAATATGTTTTGGCTTCAAGAATACTCTATAGTAAATCTTGAGAAAGAGAGTCTAATTAAGGTTACTTACCTTAATAGATCTCGTAATTGTGTTATGATATGTCATTAAGATAAGACATATTTTATTTTACACCAAATATGATTACTTAAAAGAACAAGGTTATTACTCTTTTGAAAACAAGTATTTTAGTGTTAAGTATGATGCATGAGTTTTACTTGTTTATGTAATGACACACATTGTATTCGATTACTTTCAAAATCTAATATGCTACATTTTTCAAACATACTATAATGTATTTTTTGTAACATAACCATTCATGTTACAAAGGGAGTGAAATGCATAGGATATAAATTATCTTTTTGAAATGCATGTTATACCTTGAAGATTAATGATGTATTATGTGTGGCATTTTTACTTGACATGTGATTTTGAGTCTAGACTCGTTCATGAGCAAAGTCTACATATGTTGTTTGTTTGCTCGTGTTTGGGTTTTCGGAAATGACACATTTACAAATTGCGTTGCAATGTAAATTGCTTGAATATTTCGGATAAAACATCCAAGTCGTCAATCCTACTTCGTTGTGTATTTTAATCACCTTTTAAACATATTAGTTTAATGTTTGGAACACAACCTTTGGACAAGAAGACTCAATATGACATCATCAACACAAGTGTAAGTTATGACTCGATGCATATTCTTTTCGTCTTGAGAAGGACATCATTAGTTTCATACCAATCATTGAGTATGTAGGTTCAAGATGATATGTTTTGTTATATCTTGAAGCTAAGCAAATAATGACTCCAATTTCATGTCCACCCACAAAAACTTGTCAATTAGATTTGATAACGATAACAATCATATTTTGAATAATGAATCGATATAAACTCGAGATCTTTCTTGACCCTCACAATCACTTTTTTTAATAAAGAAAGTAAGTAAAGATTTATGAAATGTGCTCCATCAAATATAATACTGGTTGTATGTGTGAGGTTACTAATAATGACATATTAACTTAATGATTCAAGATTGTCATTTATTTTGTGTGTGAAAACTATTTATTATTACATATAGTATGCATAGTTTTTGACATTATATGAGTATAAAAATAATTATCCTAACCATTTTTATACAATACACAATTCATGTGAAAATAGTTTATGACTACATGTTTGAATCAATTTGAGTGTGTTCAAATAAATGCAAGGTTCAAATATATATTTTCTTTTACTTAAATACTAATGTATTAATATAAACCTTTCTATTGATTAGACAACTTATGGCCAATCAAGATAAGTGCATGCAATGTTTTGGAAATCAAGTTGAAGATTTGATGAAGTGTTAAATATTTTAAGGTGGCACATTTTAACACTTGAACCTTTGGAATGATGATTGTGTAAGACAAATGTTTTCGACAAACATGATTAATTAGCTTAGTCTATTCATCTAAGTGATTGACTAAAACATTTTAACATAAGCAAGCAATCAAAAGCAATAATCATTTAGCATAGCACACACAAAGATATTCGTAATCATTTTGTGTGTTAGATACAACAATGTATACGTAGCTTGATTTTGTTTTAAACTGAAATAGTTTCCTCCCCAAAACAAAATTAGTTGAGATTGACATTTTTAAAAGATGAAGACTCCATTTTTCAAAGATTCATTTACTAGAAGTATCCGACTCGAAAGTAAGAGTAGAATGCAAGTTTTATGTTAAAACATAACAAAAGGTTTTGACCACTATGTAGTATCTTGCATTTACGACATAAATAAGTTTGGAATTAATCTTTGCAAGTATTTTTAAATAAAAGTACATTCAATTACCTTTAAAACGGCGGGTGACAAGACTCCTACAGACTAACGGTTGATTTTATATGAATTTTCAAAGTTTGACACTATTCTGGTGGAGGTCCCTTAAATACCCGACGGTCCCTTAGTGATAAAGGACCGCCCAGAGATAAGGGACCGCCCCCAGTAAGCAAAAACACATTTTTCGTGTAAAAATTCATTTCCTTCAAGCTAGCATACGAAGTGCATTTAAACAACAAAACTAGTACGAATTAAACAACAAAGCACAAGTTTAGCAACTAAACACTTTTCATATTTAATTCCTCTTAATGAGAAATTTGATACGTGGACCGTACTCTATTTTAAAAACCATTTGTTTTGAAAACTAGAGCGACGTGGCTCTGATACCAATTGTAGAAACGTAGAGGGGGGGGGGGGTGAATACGTTCCTCTTTAAAACTTAAAATGTTTCGTATCAAATTTCCGATCAAGCGTGACTAAATATGAATAGTGGTTATGTCACTCATAATAATCATATATGTCACTTAAGAACAAGTATGCAATCAATCACATAATCATAAACGTAACACTAGGTTCAAATGTTTTTAGTTAATTATGATTACACTGTGGACGGTCCCTAATATACACCGGCGGTCTTTGGGGACCGTCCCTATATAAAGGACCGCCACCAGTGGGCATGTCTATTACATCTGATTGAGTTTTCTTATGTTTTTCATTTCTAAGTTAACTAGTTTATATCACAAACATACACACAACAATCCACACAAGCCTAAATGCAATGCAAGTATAGAAAGTAAAAAGATAGGAAGAGAAAACGCAAAACGGACACGGTGATTTATAGTAGTTCGGCGCGAAGCACCTCTTTGTCCTACTCCACTCCCCGAGTACCACACTCGAGAGTTACTTCACTAATCAACACGCTCCTTTATGGCGGAACAAACCGTACACAAGCTTACACCAAGTTTAACGACACTAAGTAGAATGTCGAGTCCTAATCCTAGCTAGAACCAATCTACACCAAGGCCCATGTGGCCACACGAACAAGCACTCTTGTCTCACTTAGATCGACACACGATCTAAGCCTTCACACGAACGAGCACTCCCGTTCACTTGAACCTTCACCCGATTCAAGTCTTCACACTAAGACATTCTTGGATCTTCACCCAATCCAAGCCTTCATACAAAGACACACTTGGATCATCACCCGATCCAAGCCTTCACACAATGACTCAACTAAGTCCTAACCTACACACTAGGACATCACTCTCCTCACAACAAATACATGAACTAATCTAGTTACAAGACTTCTTGGATCTATATCACCATCCAAGTTCACACACATAACCCCATCCTCGACTCATACACAAGTCGGAAACGTTTACAATATTTACCGAACCTATACCCGTAACACTTGTTACGTTTGTGTGTGGACACCTATAACGCTTCGATTCTTGACGACTTCGAGTGTTCTTCTCTTGCACATGATGTAGTGGATGACAGGATCACTTATAAACACATACCAAAGAGTTATAGTGATCAAAGAATGAAAAGGAAAGACCAGGAAATTTTTATGCCAAGAGGATCAGTTTTTCTGGTGAAAATGGGTCATTATTTATAAATAGCTCAAGGAGGGAGGGACGGTCCCTTAAAGTTTGGACGGTCCCACGGTCCCTTATATTTAAGGGACCGTCCCGACAGTTTTTGTCCTTTTGTGGTGAAATGTTACCTGGTGAAATTTTATCTGATTTGGGCGGGAAATGAGGCCGTTTGGACATTTTGAAATTCAAATTTCAACTTTATTTTTCTTATTAAAACATTTCTTTATAAATACAAAAATAATTTGTCTAGTTTATTTTTGTAAAAATATTTTGTGACATTTATAAAATGTAAGGATTAAGGACAAAAAGGATTTTCTTTGATCACTTAACAAAGTTGGTAAAGTGTTTGTTCATACCTGAAGTGATGTCGAGAGACGTTGATGTGTAAACGAGTAATTTGTGCACTTTACGTTATGTGTTACAAGTTACGTGTTTGTCATCATTAAAACATGAAAACACTATATAGATTAAACGTCGTAATGTTTGCACTAACAGTAATGTCTTTACAAAAACATTTTTGGGTTGATGTTTTGTAAAACGAGGATTTTGGTCATCTCTTTAGGTCCAAATCTTGTTGCGAGTTTACCAAGCATCTTAAATATCATGTACGAACATGTATTGAATGATCCACTTTATGTAACCACCCACAAAATCTCATCACTATCATTCCCACTATAAATACCTATATCAGGTATTTCAAAGGTAAATTTTTGCTTTTTATGTGCATTCACTACTTGCATGACTCTCTAGACCTGCTCACGTATCTACACAAGCCAAATATCTCTACACTCACATCCTATAAACTCCTGGTATGTCAAGCATAAGATCACAACACTACCACAATAAGTAATCTATCAATCTAACACACTAAACTCATCACAAAACCCTAATAAACCCTAATTAGGGCTATGTGTTTACAAAACCCTAATTGCTCAGCTAAACTAGTTTGGAAGTGTTCAAGGCTTATGTATAAGTTACCCTAGGAACAATAGGATATCTTAGCACCCTTATACCCTAGTACAACCTCTTAGAGCTTAGGTACAAGTCTCTTAAGCACAAAACCCTAACTAGGTCATAACTTCCCGAAAACTAGGTTAAACCTTCCCAAATTTTTACCATAAGCTACCACCACTTAGTATAAGTTCTTAGGACTTAACATTAGTCACTAAACACTTATAGGACCCTAAACTAGGAACTAAAACCTAAGCTAAACCATAATCTCACACTAAACAAAACTAGGTTTAAATTGAACTTAACTTAACCTAAATCTTAAAACTAAGCGCCTTAAGCACCTCAAACACCTCTAGCAACCTACTAGGAAGCTTACCCTCCTTTTTGTCACCACCAAGCACCCTACCACCCACCTGCATCACCCCCTTGTCACCACCTTTGACCAAAACCACCACACGGCACCCTTTATCACCACAAGCCCCCTAGCTAGTTTTATATCCCATCCTACTCAGCCCTTAGCTTCTCCTAGTCATCCCCCCTCCTCCTTACACCTCCCCTCTACGTGACATAGCCACCACACCAAGAAAACTTGGCCAACAAGCCTAACGAGGGCTATAAATACCCTCGTACACCCTCCCTTTCAAAACCATCCCTTCCTTTCTTCACCACCTCACTTCTATTAGACCTATCAGTAGTATAAGAGTCCTAGGAAGTATAGGAGTCGAGATAAGAAAGCCTTGTTGCCTTGTCAAAGTAAAACCTTGTCGAGAAAACCCTAATCCCTCGCTAGCACCACTTTAGGTCACGTAAGCTCTTATATCTTGTTATAATAGTTTCATTACAGTACTATGATAGTTATAGGTTACCTTAGATCATATTAGAACCCTTGCCTAAGCCTTGATCACTAAAAACTAGCTCGTTACATTTTAAAACCCTAAATATAGTCGAATTCATTTTTTTGTGTCATAAGACTTTATCATAAGCTATAAGCTAGTTTAGGCAACTTAGTTAAGCTAATATTTGTTAACCATAAGCTAGGAAACCTTTTTGTTTTATAAAAATATAATTTGCATGGAATTAGGACTAGTTTTACAAAGTTTTCCATGCATAGGGGTATATATAGTAACTTTCTGAAAATATTAAGTCTATGGACTATTTTTGACATTTCTTAGAAGTTATAAGTATAAGGACCCTTTTTGCAAAGTTATATAACCTTAGGATAAAAAGTAAAATAGTTATAAACTTATAAGGACTAGTTTTGCAAATGTTATAAAGTTAAGGGTATAAATGGTAAATTTTGAAAACTTATAAGTCCAAGGGTCATTTTTGCCATTTTCCTAGAATATATAAGCATAAAGACTAATTGTGTCAAGTCTAGATAGTTAATAATATAAGTTTACAAGTCTAGGGAAGATTTTGTAAGTATATAAACTATAAGGGTATAAATTGAAAGTATTTTCATATAAAACTAAAAACTATCTTTTACTTAACAACATAACACAATAGTAGGGAGCTTCATGTGAGGGGTTTCATTTGGGTATTCATTTTGACGAGTTTGCTGGGTTTACGATTTAAAGTGCCCTGGCTCCTCAAACGTTTACTACATGACCTCTGGATTATGATGGCCCGAAGGGTGTTATCTTATATCTATAACCTAAGTACTTAACAACATGACACAATACTAGGGAGTTTCATGTGAGGATTATATACTTCTGAATTATGATGGCCCGAACGGTATGATGTTTAATATCATAATGCAATACTAGGGAGCTTCATGTGAGGAGTATATAATTCTGAATTATGATGCCCCGAACGGTGTTATGTTATATCTAATTTTAGAAAGCCTAAGAGTGATTACTTGAAAAACTTAAACAAAACGACTGGAGCTTGACATACACCCACACCTATAACAAACACCAGGATACGTGAATAAGCAGTCTAGTCTCCGAGTCACTTTTGACATCAATAAGATTTCCCTAAGCCCAGGTGAGTTCATAGCCTCACACTTTCTAAATGCTTTACAAACCCTGTGAGGGGGATACATGCTTATTACTTTCTTTAAATCGAATACAAGTCTTTTTCTTTGGTTGTTGCACGAGTAAACTAATTGCCACCACCACATATCTAAATTCATGAATCTAATCACTTGTGAGTGAACGCGAATATAATTGATAGATCTATTGGAGTTTGACAACTCCCGTTGGTATTACCTCTCTCTGGAGGATACCAATAAGTAATATATTTGAACCCTCTGAAGGATTAACTTTGGCATGTTATCCTTCCTTTCCCTTCATGGTTTGGTCTGCAGACCAATGATCTGGACCGTTAACGTGTGGTTCATGAGCTTAGTGCAACATACCCACTCTTGATAATTGTACATGCGTTGCAATTATCACAAACTCTACACTTTTATTGAAGGGTTTAACAACTGAACCCTGTGGAACTTGTATTCACTATCACTTAAACCTATGACTCTCACTCAACACCTAGTGTTGACTTTTTAAGCATGTATCCTAGGTATATGGCTGCTACGGATCTATGGCATGGAGCGGCACTGAACTTGGAAGACTTTCAACCCTGTTATCATTCAAATACTATTTCACACTTAGATTTACGGGACCTCTTCTTAAATGAAAACTCTGATATTTTAATGAATGATAATTTATTTATAAAAACGTCTCTTTTCGAGTCGTTTTCTATTACTGTAAGTGTGATTCCATGAAGTAATACCCCAATCCTAAATCCGCTGCAAACTGTGAAAATGAGGGTGTTACACTTTAGTCCGATAAAACGAAAGCCGACTTGGAAAAACCTAACGCGCACCACCAACCCCCGGCGTACTGGGCGTGCCTGGTGATGGTGCGTTTTTGGTTTTTTGCTATCCTTCGTGATTTTAATTGTTATCTATTATATATTTGTCAACCAACTGGGCTAGCTCAGTTGGCCACCAAGATTCTTTAGGGGCTTGGGGAGGGGAGGTTTAGCTAGGGGAGGTCTCAAGTTTGAGTCCCACCCGAGACTTTTACCCCTTCAGATGGAATGGGAGGAAGTACAGGCGGGTTCAGGGTTAGCATACTGCCCAATTGGATGTCACTGCTACCTGAACCACTAACAACTAACAAGCCGTTCAAAAAAAATCTAATATATATTTGTCATCATTAAAATATAAAGGAGACATTGGCTATTATTTGCACCAACATGAGAGATTCCATGTTTGTCATAAAAGGGCCCGAATTGCACTTCGGTATCAAATTCTCTACCAAGATCGGTTCGGATTGGAACAATCGAACAACCAAGTATGTTTCGCAAGTTTTTTCCTAAGACTTTAAATTTTTCAGGAGCTTCATTTTTGGATCCTAAAATTTGTGTCTATGTATAACTTGAATAATCATCAACTATTACCAAAGTGTAGAACTTGTGTCCATACCTTTAGATAGAATATCTAAGATGAATCAAACAAATCCATATGTAAAAGTTCTAAGAATCTATTAGTTGAAATCATATTTTTATGTTTATGACATGCATGGACTTGCTTTCCTATTTTACAAGCATTACAAAAATGACTACAAACTTCAACTTAGGTAGTTTCCTCACTAGCACTTTTGAAGCTAAGCTTTGGATTAACCACATATTAGCATATCCTAATCTACTATGACAAAGAGTTGAGCTATCTACTATGAATGCAAGACAAATTTCAAGTTTAGAGTAAACTCCCATTTTGCATGTATGGACATTATTTCTACTTATAACATTATCTACCATTATATACTATTATCATCACATACTTTGTCTATACTAATCATTGTTAGATTATGCTCAATATTGCTAATTGCAAAAGAAGTGTTACCTCTAGTAACGATCTTTCCTTTTAGATTTTACTTACTTATAGCGTGTCTATAATCACACTCCTTGTATGAAGTGGATAATCTTCTACTATTGGTTATGTGCTTAGTTCCTCCACTATCGATAATAGAACTCTCTGGTTGAAGATCAATTTTGAGACATACTATGGAAAACGAGAAGGGGGTTGAATAGTTTTACCGATTTTTAATTGTTTACTTTGAAAACTAAATTTGAGATTGATATGTGCTATTTTACACATACTTTTGACCTTAGTTTAAGTGTTATAAAGACCAAAAACTAACGTGAAACGCCAAAGATATCGTGTTTTTGTGTTTGTGATCGTGCAGGTATTGCATAAACGACATGAAGCAAACGCAATAGCGCTAAACCGAGCACGAGATGGGAAAAGTGTCCAGAGGCCGAGTCAACGATGAAATCTACTTAAGAAAGCCCAAGTCGACAAAGTTTAATTTCCTTAAAAGTCAAAAAGATGAAAGAAACGCTTAACGCAAGTTGCAAGAGACTGAATAGAAGACGCTTTCCAATTCGAACAAGTGATCATTTTAACATCTTTGAAGAGCCTTTGAAATACGAGTCACTCAAGTCCTCAAGTTACCGAGTGTTACGTTTAAGTCTTAAGAACGTTTAATAGTTTGTAAGCATAGTTTTAGTGTTCTTTTCATGAGTTGTAAAGGTTCAACGCGGCTAAACAGTAGGAAGCATCCGCCAAAACATGATGCAACGCTCCCTTGACCTATAAATCGAAGCTTAAGCCTCATTGTGAAGGTTGGTCATAGATTTAGAGGGTTGAACCTCATAGGAGTACGTGTAGAATTAATTCTGGTAATGAGGCTTTATTAGTTTTTTCTTTTAGCTTTTCCTCTCCTACTCTCTCTCTAGCTTATTTTCAATCTTTTAGCATGTTTTGAATTATTCTTGTTATTGTTTTAGCATGTTCTTAACCTTCCTCCTTCAAGCTTTTATATTTTTCACCACCTTTCAGTGCTGTATTATTTGTGAATGTTGAATAAATAACACTGATTGGTTTGTTTTGTGTCGTTGGCGTTATTAAAGCGTATTTGCTTCTTCTAACTTGTTCTCATCAAGCTTTTATAGTTTTTGGTAGTTTTAATCTTTGGTCTTCACGTAATAAAGTTTCAAACCGCTTATTTTTTGAGTTAGATTAGCGAGTATAGAATTAGGGTTTAGCGAGTTGGGATATGTTTAGCGAGTTTGGTTTCATGGTTTTGCGAGTATGGGCCAAAAAAATAGCTAGCGAGTATGAGTTCATAAATCTAGCGAGTATGGGTGTTGATTTCAGCGAGTATGGAGAGTCCTAGGTCACTAGCGAGTATGGGAAACTAGACTTAGCGAGTTTGGATCTAAGGTGGCTAGCGAGTAAGGATTACATGTTGACCCTAGCGAGTATGGAAAAATAGTAACTAGCGAGTATGGATTTTTGTTTTCTAGCGAGTATGGTTCCAAGTTTAGTAGCGAGTATGTTTTTTTGTTTCAAGTTCTCTTCTTGTTTCATTTTTATTACGAGCCGAGCCAGGCTTTTGTTTCACCTCATCATTTATCGAGTGAGGTTTTTATTTTCTTAAATCTAAACGTTATGCTGTCGAATTTTTCTAAAATCTTTAGTGTCGTTTCTTATTAAAGTCTTGCGTCTTTTCAATTTTAGTTTTAAACTTTAATTACGTTAAATGATTTACAAGTCTTTTCATTTATTTATCGCTTTATGTTTTTAATATGAGTCTCGAGTAGTTTTAAATCGTGTTTTGCTTAGTGGTTCGAGTTTGTGAGTTAAGTGAGAGCGTTAAACGTTTGTGTTAAATAATTGAAAGATTATTTAGACGTGTGATTTAATTATTCAAAGATAAAACCTTTGAACGATTAATTCATTCGTTTAGAGTTGTTATCTTTTCAAAAGATTAATCAAAAACTAATCTCGAGAAAGGAAAATAACTCGTCACAAACTTTTACCTCAAGCTTAATGAACTTATTCGCGTCGCTTTGCAAACACCTTGTCTTTTAAATTCATTTACCGCTTTCATTTCTATTCGCACTTTAGTTACCGCTTTCTTTAGTCGCTTTATTTCATGCAACTTTATTTGTTTACTTATTTCATGTCACTTTATTGCTTTCCTTTACTTTAACCGCACTTTAATTTGTCATTGTAGTATAAACAAAACAAAACCTCCTTTTAAACTTTATTCACTACACATATCTCACGATCTTGAGTGATGCGATCCATATTCAACCCTCGTTGGGACAACGATCCGTGGTTTGAGCTTGCACTTTGCTCCCGCGACACATCAATTTTTGGCGCCGCTGCCGGGGAGCGGTTGATAAGATTGAGTTATTCGATCGTTCGAGTAATGTGTTTTGGAGAACCTTTTTTCGAGAAGTTAAAGCTTTTGTAAATATTTCCAAAATATAAAACCACAAAAATATTTTCTCTTCCAATTTGTTTTCACTTTTGATTTCCACTTTTCTAAAATCAAAAATCCAAAAAGATTTTCCATTTCAAATTGGTTTTCATTTTTAACTTTTCATTTTTCAAAACATAAAAACCAAAAACAATCTTCTTACCCCCTATTATTTAATTCTCATGGATTCATTGATACTTTGTGTTGGTTGTGGTGCACCACTCTATGGTTCACTGTGTCGATATTGTACGTGTGAAAGGTGTGGAAACGATATTCAAAACGGAAGTTGTTTGTGTTGTGGTTTAAGTAATTCATTCGTGTATGATCAAAACCCTAATTCATTCGACTATCCTTCAGATTCTTCCAACTACCCACCTCAGCCCGACTTATCTTGGTTTTGTAATGGATGTGGAGATCATTTGGATCCGACTTCAAACTATTGTCAACGGTGTACTTGCATGAGGTGTGGTAGAAGTCTCAATAATGGATTCTGTTCGTTTTGTGCTTTTGAAAATGAAAATTCATATTCTCAAAATTTCAATTCAAGCTCTTCCAATTATCATCAAAATGATTCTTACTTCCCTCCTCAAAACACTTATGAGCAAGAACCGTATTTCAATCATGATTCATTTCGACATCCACCAAATCTGTCACAACAATCTTACGGGTGTGAGTATTGTGGAGGTCCGCACTTTAGCACTGTTTGTCAAACGAGGAACCCGTTTCCTTGTAACAATTATAATTATCCTCACCAAGATCAACCTCTACAAGATCAAATGATTCAAAATCAACCTTATCAATGGGATCCTGAACTTTACCAGAAACTTCAAGAGATATTGAGTGAAACGGATAGACTGTTGAAGAAACTTACCAAAGAAGACTCTCATCAGAAAACGTGTGGAGAACTTCTAGCCGAAGAACAAGCATCTAGAGAAAGCTCTCAATATCGTGAATCTTTCATTTACAATGGTGATGATGATGAGGCGTCCACTCAAATTTGGTTATCTTATCTCAACACAACCGTCAAGGAAGATGGCAGCAAAAGCATGGAAGAATTACTTGCTGAAATAAGAGCGGCTAAACTTCGAAAGGCTTTTATTTATGACGATGATTCCGATGACGACGAGGAGAGAATAGTACCGTTCAACGTTTTTCCTCAAATTGCACCTATCTGTCCTCCCGTAAAACCCGAGGATTCTCTAACAATGGGGGACGAGCCTCTCGACACTACTCCGGCAACGGAATTAGACGAATTCAATAAGTCTAGTGTTGAGAACCTTGTCCCAATCCAAAGTGAGTCCGGGGAAACTCCTAACGGTGATGGTGAACTTTTCGAAAATGATCGTCTTGATAATCTCGTTGATACGAATGATAAGCCGTTTGATGATACTAACTTTGATTCGGAGGGAGATATTCGTTTTCTTGAAAGTTTATTACTTGAAGAACCATTTCCTCCTCTCCATCCGAAGAACGATGAAGTTACTGATGAGTCCATTGATAATCATGATGAGATATGTTCCGAGTCTGACGAAGGTTACACTTCCTTGTCTTGTGGAGAAATCGAGTACGTTGAAGGAGAAATTTCCCAGTGTGGCAATCCCACCTCAATTTCTGAACCTAATATTCCCGACTTCTCTCCAGACGAGATCGATGTTCTTTCAAATATTGATGAAACTTCGAATGAATCAGATAACCCAGTTCTTGAAACTTTCAAAACAATTTCACCAATCCTCTATTTGATTTCGAACCAGATTTTTCTATGATTTCAGATAATCCGCTCTTTGATATTCAGATTAAGGATAGTGACGAGTCTGTTACAGAACCCGAGGTTACAAATGTTCATCATATGGATAATTCTCTTCACGATGAGTTTTTAACTCCAGTTGACCCGACTCCATCAAGAATTGTAGAAGTTTCTGCGCCTACAAAGTTGTCATCTCCGAATGATCCTTCATCTTTTATCGTGGTTGATGCTTCATTATCGTTCTTTTCAGAAGATAAAATTTTTAAACCCGGTTTATTATCTTTCAAAGACTCTCATGGGCTCCAGCCCGACATCCTTGCTTCGTTCGTTACTACTGAAGAATTTGTTGATGAGACTTTGAAGAAGGATGATTATAAGACTAAGGAGAAAGTTATGCTTACCATGGAGGATCTCTTTGAATTTGACCTCGAAATCGTTGTTATGATCTTTCTTCCTTATCTAACCTATGCTGTTGTTTCTCCCATCCCTCATTCCCTCGGGAGTGAGGATGTTGTTTTTGATCCCGGCATCGACACTTTTCAAACTGTGTGTTTCATTTGCTCCCCCAAGGACGACTAAATTCGGGGCGAGTCTAAGCTACACGACTCGTTACTAAACAAGCGCTTCGTGGGAGGCACCCCATGCTTATCCTTTTATTTCATCTTTATTATCTAATAAGTAACGAGAGGAGGGCGACCTCTTCCAATCTTGTGTTTGCTTGGTTGTTTGTGTTTGTGCAGGATTTCCCCAATTCATGATGACTCTCGTGCTCGTTGGATCGTCTCATCTCCACTCGAGTCCCATGTATTGATGCTTGCTTGGAAATTATATATCCAAATCTTATCGACTAATGGTATCTTTGGCATACTTAATAAACGGCCTTAGAATTATTGTTAGGATTACCCTTACCTTGAAAACATTGAGGACAATGTTTATCTTTAGTCTGGGGGGGTGAATCTTCGATTTGATTGACCTAGCACTTTCATCTTTGTCGTTTACTTACGCAACCCCGTTTTTCCTCAAAAATCCAAAAAAATTGTAAAATTTTGAAAATTTTCAAAGCAAAAAGCACAAAAAAAATGAGAAAAAAATATAAAAATACAAAAATAGAATAAAAGTTTGGACACCGAGTTTGACTTTCCTACTAGGTAAGAGTGAGAATAAAAATTTTGACTTGATCCGAGCGTGTTGAGCCCTAGCTTGTTCCCTTAACCAATGATGATCACAAAAGCTTTTGCTAGTTTTGTACACAAGGAGCTACTCTTTTGTCGGCTCCCGTACTTGACTTTATATATGCGTGGCTTGATTATCGGCTAAGCATTCGCGGATCTCATTATTTGAGATTTTAAATTTGCGGAGAACGTGAAATGATAGAGTTTCTTTAGAAGTTAGATGCTAAGCATAGAGTAGTTGGATCTCTTTAAAGCTCATCGAAGGTACTCATGTCTTTTTGTTCCCACAAAATTGCTTCACCCCATATCTGTGCAAAATAATTAAAGATGTTAGGTTTAGCCGATGAGTAGTTCTTTATCTTCTTAAGAGAATCTTTGCTTGGGAAATTGGGTACACATCATGGATACACGCCAGTTGAGTTGTATTGTATATCGTTGAATAAGCGTAGTACGCATGTGGTTTCGGAGCTACCCAAAAGCCCGTTGTTATGTATGAGCTAAGGTGCTTTAAGACTTCGGATTGAGATCGGACCTTGGATCCTAGATTCCAACCCTAGCAGTTGGCGGTAGGTCTTGGATTGAAACCGTGAAGGTTCGGAGTTGAGAAGTTACTAAGGCAAGAAAAAGAAAGAAAAAAGTGAAAAAAAAAAAATCAAGAAAAGAAAAAGAAAAAGAAAAGAAAGAATAAGGATGTATGTTGAAGATTTATGGATTATGAGTTCTAGTGTTAAGACTAAAGTTGGTCGCGCGTGAGGTGCATGTTACGATCCTAGATCGGACGCATGAGGTGCACGTGAAATGTACTCGCCAACTTATGTCTATTTTTGATGTATTCCAAAGTCTTTGTATGTATCCAATATCCTTGATGTGGACCACATTTCTCTTGCAAACCTTCTTAAGGGAAGATCGATAACTACTTAGCGTTTGAATTTGGTATCTTTATCGGACTAAAAATTATGAAACGAGATGCTTATGAAGAAATTCATTTCTCTCACAAAAATAAAATAATGAGATACAAAAATAGGAAAATGGGAGCAAGAGGTACACGAGTAACTTCCATGGGTAGCGTTAGCATCTAACTTGTAATTAAACAATGATCCGTTTTTACGCTTAGTTTGGGAGCTTGTGAAAAATCAGGGACGATGAATTTTTTCCAATCGGTCACTTTTCTATGAATTGTGTTCTTACTCTATGACCCTTAATCGTTATTGAAAGATAATGAAAGTCAAGCACACCGTCATAAGCTAAAGTAGTATAATATAAGTAGCATATGGAATAAAACGGAAAGCCGGGGCGTTTTAGGGAATAAATGATTTCGAATTTCTCTTGAACGTTTTGCTACTTTTCAAAGTTAGTAAAGAGAGGTTTTGAAATTATTTATCCTTAAGGCGTGATGTGATTACATTGCGTGAGGACACGCAATACCTTAGTCTGGGGGATTTTNCATAAATCTAGCGAGTATGGGTGTTGATTTCAGCGAGTATGGAGAGTCCTAGGTCACTAGCGAGTATGGGAAACTAGACTTAGCGAGTTTGGATCTAAGGTGGCTAGCGAGTAAGGATTACATGTTGACCCTAGCGAGTATGGAAAAATAGTAACTAGCGAGTATGGATTTTTGTTTTCTAGCGAGTATGGTTCCAAGTTTAGTAGCGAGTATGTTTTTTTGTTTCAAGTTCTCTTCTTATTTCATTTTTATTACGAGCCGATCCAGGCTTTTGTTTCACCTCATCGTTTATCGAGTGAGGTTTTTATTTTCTTAAATCTAAACGTTATGCTGTCGAATTTTTCTAAAATCTTTAGTGTCGTTTCTTATTAAAGTCTTGCGTCTTTTCAATTTTAGTTTTAAACTTTAATTACGTTAAATGATTTACAAGTCTTTTCATTTATTTATCGCTTTATGTTTTTAATATGAGTCTCGAGTAGTTTTAAATCGTGTTTTGCTTAGTGGTTCGAGTTTGTGAGTTAAGTGAGAGCGTTAAACGTTTGTGTTAAATAATCAAAAGATTATTTAGACGTGTGATTTAATTATTCAAAGACAAAACCTTTGAACGATTAATTCATTCGTTTAGAGTTGTTATCTTTTCAAAAGATTAATCAAAAACTAATCTCGAGAAAGGAAAATAACTCGTCACAAACTTTTACCTCAAGCTTAATGAACTTATTCGCGTCGCTTTGCAAACACCTTGTCTTTTAAATTCATTTACCGCTCTCATTTCTATTCGCATTTTAGTTACCGCTTTCTTTAGTCCCTTTATTTCATGCAACTTTACTTGTTTACTTATTTCATGTCACTTTATTGCTTTCCTTTACTTTAACCGCACTTTAATTTGTCATTGTAGTATAAACAAAACAAAACCTCCTTTTAAACTTTATTCACTACACATATCTCACGATCTTGAGTGACGCGATCCATATTCAACCCTCGTTGGGACAACGATCCGTGGTTTGAGCTTGCACTTTGCTCCCGCGACACATCAGAGATCGACAAAAGTATATTAAAAAAATATAACAATAAGCAAGATGCAAGTAAAGATAGAAGCATTCCAACCAATACACGAGGATTTAGAGTGGTTTGGTCTACAGGGACTTCCTTTCCTTGCCCTACTCCACTCCCCGAGTATCAAACCTAGAGTATCCTTTCACTAATCAACAAGCTCCTTTAACCGGCGGAGAAAACCTTACACGTCGCTTACACAATATTTCCGACACTAAGCTAGATGTCGAGTTCTTTATAAGGTACAACCACTTCCATCACAGTGTGTATTTTAAGGATTAAAATACTAACCGATCACTACACAAGGTTTATGGTGGTTTGATACAACAATGATGTATGATGTAGTACAATATACAATATAGTGTACAAATGAAGACTTGCAACAATTCTGTGAAGCTAGTAAGTCTTAAATGATGATGATGATGATGATGATGATGATGATCTTTTTACTAGTAAAAAGGTTAGTGTATAATCACTAGAATTAATATGTGAGAATATGAAAATAATTATGAAGTGATAATGAAAGAATATACAGGTTTTGTAATGGTAGGTGATGATTAAAATGAGAGAAATGAGCTGCTATTTATAGCAAACCTGTTAGGGGTGCACGGATTGCACGGACCCATTTTATGAGGTCCGCCCTTTAAAAGAAGGTTTCCGTCTGACCCTGACTGGAAATCTCATAGATTTTGAGATCTTTCTAAAATCTTGTACACAATCTTTCCAAGATATCTTTGTGATCTTTCTAGATTTAGATGACACTATTGAGACAAAATTGATTAGGTCTCCTTATGTTTTAATGAGGACAAATAAACCTTCGCAACATATAAAATCACAAACGTTACCCAAAAATAAAAAAAGACCTAAGTACTGGGTCTGGCGCTCTGCTGGTGCTCCGGCACGCGGGCAGCGCGCCAGGCTTATGTCTTGGTCGTCACGGTATTTGAAAGTCGACTTTCCCCTTACCCGAAAAATGTGGATCTTTCATTATAGGTATTAATATGATAAGTGCTTCATTAGGAACACTTGAAACAGGTTTTATAATTAGAGGGATTCAAAATCACAACCTCCCATTTATGAAAAAAACGCCAACTCAAGTGTTTTACTAAACGCTTTAAGCTAAGGCTTTTTCAAAACCTAGGAAACTCATATCTTTCATGTGACATCAAGTGAAAGTATTCATATGACCATAATTCGTGAGTACGTCTTCTCTAATCACGTAACAGGTTTACTCCCTTATTGGTCAAAAAAAGTTAAAGGTCCCTTTGCATAAACGCATCCTTTCCCGTTATGGGATACACTTTACTATGATGCAAAGTGTAACACCCCCATTTTCACGGTTCGCAGCGGATTTAGGGTTGGGGTATTACTTCATGGAATCACAGTTACAGTAATAGAAAACGACTCGAAAAGAGACGTTTATAGAAGTTTAGTTATCATTCATTTGATTATCAGAGTTTTTATAGTAAAAGATATACTTTTACTATTGATGAGGTTCCAAAGTCTAAGTGATATGTTATGTTTGAATGATAACCGGTTTGAAAGTCCTCCAAGTTCAGTGCCTCCTTCTGCCATAACTCGGTAGTAGTGATATACCTAGGATACATGCTTAAAAAGTAAACATTAGGTGTTGAGTGAGAGTCATAGGTTTAAGTGTTAGTGAATACAAGCTCCACAGGGTTCAGTTGGTATACCCTTCAAGGAAAATGTAGTGTGTGTGAAAATTGTGATGCATGCACAATTATCAAGAGTTGGGTATGTTGCACTAAGCTCATGAACCACACGTTAACACTCCGGGTCATGGGGTCCACAGACCAACCATGAGGGGACGGGAAGGATAACTTTGCCAAAGTTAATCCTTCAGGGAGGTTCAAATATAGTACTTATTGATACCCTCCAGTAAGAGGTAGTATCAACGGGAGTTGTCAAACTCCAATAGATCTATCAACTATATTCGCGTTCGCTTGGGTAAAATATCCCAAACGATTAGATTCATGAATTTTAGTTATGTAGTGATGGCAGATAGTTTACTCGTGCAACAACCAAAGAAAAAGACTTGTATTCGGTTTAAAATAAAGCAAGTAGCATGTATCCCCCTCACAGGGTTTGTAAAGCATTTAAAAAGAGTGTGAGGCTATGAACTTACCTGGGCTTAGGGAAATCTTATTGATGTAAAAAGTGACTCGGAAACTAGACTGCCTTACTCACGTATCCTGGTGTGTTGTAGGTGTGGATGTATGTCAAGCTCTAGTTGTTTTGTTTAAGTTTCTTAAGTAATCATTCTTAGGGTTTATAGTGTTTTAAGTATAACATAACACCGTTCAGGCCATCACAATTCAGAAGTATAAGACTCCTCACATGAAGCTCCCTACTATTGTATTATGTTTTCAACATAATACCGTTCGGGCCATCATAATTCGGAAGTTAATACTTCTCACATGAAGCTCCTTACTATTGAGTTATGTATTTATTTAGAGTTTAGTTATAACATAACACCGTTCGGGCCATCATAATTCAGAAGTACATGCAATAATCTTTTAAGGAGCCAGAGCCCTTTAAATCGTAAACCCAGCAAACTCGTCAAAACAAAATATCCACATAATACTCCTCACATGAAGCTCCCTAGTATTGTGTTATTCTTCTAACTTTAATATTATTACTTTATACTCTTATAGTTTAACATATTTACAAAATCTACCCTAAACTTATAATAATTATATTATTTATATTTATAACTATATATACTTGACATAATTAGTCCCTATACTTCTATATTTTGAGAAAATGGAAGAAATGACCCTTGGATTTATAAGTTTTCAAAATTTACCATTTATACCCTTAACATAATAACTTTTGCAAAACTAGTCCTTATTAGTTTATAACTATTTAACTTTTTATCCTTAGGTTATATAACTTTGCAAAAAGGGTCCTTATACTTATAACTTCTAAGAAATGTCAAAAATAGTGCCTAGACTTAATATTTTCAGAAAGTTACCATATATACCCCTATGCATGGAAAACTTTGCAAAACTAGTCCTAATTCCATGCAATTTATATTTTTATGAAACAAAAAGGTTTCCTAGATTATGTTTAACTAATATTAGCTTATCTAAGTTATCTAAACTAACTTATAGCATATGGAAAGGGCTTATAGCATATAAAAAGCAATTCGACTCTAATTAGGGTTTTAAAAAGTAAAGTTCTAGTTTTTAGTGATCAAGGCTTAGGCAAGGGTTCCTATATGATCTAAGGCATCCTAATACTATCCTAGGACTGAAATAAAACTAAAGAAATCAAATATGAAAGCTTACATGACTAGGGAGGGCTTAACGAGGGGTTAATTAGGGTTTTAGGGTTTCTCAGCCAAAAATGGAACTCGACAAGCATGCAAAGCCTAGCTACTCGATTTCTAAGGTTCCTAAGGATCTAGTGTAACACCCCCAACTCAAATATGGCAGCTATCGTGCTGGGGGTATTACGAAAATAGAAACCAGGCACATTTATAGTAAACGACCACAACTCGGGACGTTTGAAATGTGACCAAAACATATCATTCGATTTACAAACCGTTTAGAGTACAAGTACTCTTTAGTCAAAGGTTGCAGCGCGAAAAATAAAACAAAGTATAGCAGCGGAAATGTATTAAGACACAAAAAGGTTTTACGAATGACATTGCAAAATAGCGGGTCAAGTAAAGTAGTTAAGCTGCCGTGACAGAAACGCCCCTCCCAGCCTTAGGTCCACCCATCTCTCTCCTTTTCCAATCAAATATGCCTCACAGCAAACAATCCTCAGCACAACCTAATCATATAAATATCATAACTCAGCAATAGTACTCGAATACTTTAATAATTAATGCTTGAATGAAGTTTTATAAAAGATGATGGCGTTTGAAAGAAAACATTTTCCCAAAAGTAGTCTCGTGTGGAAGAAAGATAGAAAAGAATAAGTCGGCGAACCTCGAAACATACAAGAAATAAACGAAGACTCGAAGAATACTCGTCAAAAGAAAAGGAAAAGAAAAGAATAAAAGACACGAACAATTAAAATGACAATCCTAATAGTCTCGGTTTTACCCATTTCCCAAAATATTAATAAGAATATAATTGGTAAAGTAAAGTAAAGATAATAAGTAATTTTAGTAAATTTCGGCATGACCTGCCCGTTTATAAAGCATTTCCCGAGTCAACGACTCTTTTATATATACAAATAACGTTAATAATATAAGTATAGATATTAATATGATTGGATATATGTTAGCATTGTATTTTTATATTATGAAGTGTCGGTCATTATATTCTTGAATCATGTAATAGGTTGCGTTAGAAAGTGTTTTAGTAAGTTATATGTTCATTTATCAATCACTAGAAAGTCTAAGGGCCAAACATGTAATAGTCAAAAGCCCTAGACTTGTAAGCACTATAAATATATTGTATAACCTCACTTTGAGGTTTGGTTGATCATTTGGTAATACACATAGTTCTTTATTTCACACACTTGATCCTCCCATCTCTCTCTCTCTACATCTCTCTTTCTCTCTCTAGATTTAGGTGAAGAAGGTCGTGATTTAGGTTGTTACCGGGCTCCTACATGATTCATCACAAGCAATTCTTGATGCCGGAGGAATTTTTCTTTACAAAACTCCTAACGAGGCATATCAACTTCTTGAGGATCGAGTACTCCTTAAACTCGATTGGTCAAAAGATTCGAAAACCAAACCTTCGCGCCATTGTTTGGTTTTCAATCCAAGGCGTGAGATTATCTGGTATATTCATCTTGGTTCGTGTATTTAAAATACTCCGCTATTTCGAATTTAAGGAACAATGGTATATCGGAGTTTGCTTTCTCTCCTTCTAGACTCTGTCAATTCTTGGGTCCATTTATCTGTCGATAGAGTTTGGTCAGAGCGTCTTCTTTTTTTTGTCCTTTTTAACCTTTGTATCATTGAGTGATTGTAGATGCAACAATCTAATTTGTGTGGTTTGTCCACATCGAAGAAAGTTTCTTCTCATAATGATTAGATTGGTTGGTTTTTTTCGACTTGGTTTCCTTCTCTTTTCTTTTTTCCCATTTTCTAAGAATTTGAGCATATATATTTCTCACTTTTTTTTTGGAAATAAACTAATTACACTACATACTTTGGTACCTAGCATTCATACGTTCTCCTCACAGCCAACCTCAAACAGGAATGGGCATATCTTAGATATATGTTTAATAGTTTTTCCAAACGTATTTCTTAGATTATTTACCTTTTATTACTCATTATTGATGTGCTGTGGTTTCATAGCGCTCTATAATTTGATGGAGAGTTGAAATTATTACTAATAATACAAAACGAGGTTATTGAGATGTTTATAAAGAACGAATCGTGTCACCTCTTAAAATTTTCCTATAGCGAGCTACACAGCTTGATATGCTCCTCCCTTTTCCCCATCGTTAGATTTGGGAAAATACTCCATTTGTTGATCTCCCGAGGTGTGAGATGTAATATTCTTTTTTGTTGTCTTGATATGATTGAGCAGGAATGCATTTACACCTTTGCATATATAAATTCGTTATTGAACAGGGATAGTATGGTGAGTAAATTCTACATTCTAATAAGTTATTTTCTAAAAGCCAATGCTGCGTTTTTCGAATTTGTCGTTAATCCTTGATCTTTAGTTTCTAGGTTACAATATAAAGTTTATTCGCCTAATTTAAGAAGCGTACCTTTGGTGACATGGTCATTCCTTTCTTTCTACAAGGTACGGGAGTGGTTACCGGGTTTAATGGTCTTAATAGAACTGCTCTTCTTGTTTAGGTATCATCCTAAAAAATTTAAACTTCTTTATTACGTCTCTTTGTTCCTCCTACTACCTACCATGATTTTTATTAGTTCTTTGGTTTTGTTTGGTTTTACTGTTATTGTTTTGTAATGTGGTGTGTTAATTGTTTTTAATAATTCTTTTTTTGGTGTTGGTGGTTTTTGTTTGGGGTGTCTCTTATCTTTCCTTCCTCCATCTTCTTCTTTTCTTTCCTGCATCTTAAATGGAACAGGTGATATCTGGGTAGTGGAAGCAGGTGGGGTTGGATCATATGAAGGAGACCGACTTCGGAGTGAATAAAGCATTTATATGGCTCATTTCTGGGTTTGTGGTGGCGATATGTTGCTTATCGTTAGGATCCAGACCGGTTTAGGGTTAGATGGGTATTGCTTGGTAGAGTACCAGGAACTCCCAGGAAGAAAATTGAGTTCTGAAAGGTCTTCCAAATTTTTCTTCCCAAGATCACTGGATAGAAGCTTGATGATTTTTCTGACTTGTTCAACTTGTTTTGGAGATTGAAAAATTGAGTTTGTCACCAAACTCGTTTGTGGCTCTTGAGTGATTACGAAATCTCGCATCATTTTTCTCGAAACAGATTCGTCCTTTTTATCAGGATTTGGTTGGTTTTGGTTGTCTAACTCCGAGGTTGAGAATCACGGTTGTTATACCTTCTGTTGGCGACTGCCAATTTCCAGAACTTCTTCCCGTAATAATTAACGAAACGCTCCTCCACGATATCCTCCATTGGACATAATTACTCCCGCTTCAAGGGTCTATCATAGGTGGTCATCACACTCCAAAGATATGTGTGATTTCTCCACCAATTATTACAGCCATCTCGCATTTCTTTCATTTCTCCTTTAATATCTTTGTATTTGCGAGTCGTTCAGAAGTCAAAGCTTCTATTTTTCTCTCATGAGTGTTCCAATTATCTGAAGCTGTCGACAATAAGCAACGGTTTTCGGCGATAAAACCAACATCAATCTCTAAACCTACCTCATCATCCAAACCAACATCAACATCTAACTCCATCTCATCTTCTAATAGCAAAGAGTCAACAACTGGTGGGACTGGGACAGACATTATACTCTACAAGAGCATAAGGAAGGTATAAAAATACTAGCCAAATTTTAGCGGAAAACATTTTATAAGCCAAAGCATAATAGTGGAGAAGTTCCAACTAAATCATAATATCAAGGCATGTATAAATATAAAGTTTAAATAAATTACCTGGGCGCGAAGTAGCATGAAGGGCTGGCGGCTTTCTGTCTCAAAACATTTTGACTCCAGGAAAAAGTTTATAGTCGAGTGCGAGCTCGTTCTCTATAAACGTAGTCTCTGATACCATTCTGTAACACCCCCAACTAAAATATGGCAGCTATCGTGCTGGGGGTATTACGAAAATAGAAACCAGGCACATTTATAGTAAACGACCACAACTCGGGACGTTTGAAATGTGACCAAAATATATCATTCGATTTACAAACCGTTTAGAGTACAAGTAGTCTTTAGTCAAAGTTGCAGCGGAAAAGTAAATAGAGTTTGCAGCGGAAAAATAAACAAAGTATAGCAGCGGAAATAGTAAAAGACACAAAAAGGTTTTACGAATGACATGCAAAATAGGGTAGTAAAGTAGTTAAGCTGCCGTGACAGAAACGCCCCTCTAGCCTTAGCCACTCCTCCACGCCCAAATTATCATCATGCCAAGCTAAACATTATTACCTGAAAATACATGCTTAAAAAGTCAACACAAAGGTTAAGTGTAATCCATAGGTTTAAAATATAAAGTTGAGCACAAGGTTTAATCATAAGATATGAGCAACATATGCTAATATCGGGAAATCAAGATAACAACCAATGTATAGAGGCATCCCTGTGCATATAACATTTTTGATGATGCTAAGCTCATGACACGCAAACGTTAACCACAATCATAGTATCAATATAACCGCGGAATTTCATAATATAACAGTGCCCTCAAGGTCGAGCACTTGCCATTTACTCGACAAATCGAATATAGTACACCACAATTTGCCTATCTAACAAAAGGAGTGGGAGGGTCAATTCCTATAGGCCTATATCCCTATATTCGCGTTCACTCGCAAGTGATTAATGGTTCATGATCTGAGGGTCTTGCATAGGCAAGGCAGAGCTACATAGCACATCGTCAGAAAAGCATACCATTCAGGAAAGCATACCAAAATACTTGTGCTCAGAAAACATTTAAAGCATGTATCTCACCCCATGGGTTTATAAACATTTAAAAGATAAAAAGTAGGGCTATGAATCACACCTTAACAACAGCAGGAAACGAGATATATATCAACCAATCAAATATGCCTCACAGCAAACAATCCTCAGCACAACCTAATCATATAAATATCATAACTCAGCAATAGTACGCGAATACTTTATTAAACAATGCTCGAGTGAAGTTTTATAAAAGACAATGGCGTTTGAGAGAAAACAATTTCCAAAAGTAGTCTCGTGTGGAAGAAAGATAGAAAAGAATAAGTCGGCGAACCTCGAAACATACAAGAAATAAACGAAGACTCGAAGAATACTCGTCGAAAGAAAAGAAAAGAAAAGGATAAAAGACACGAACAATTAAAATGACAATCCTAATAGTCTCGGTTTTACCCATTTCCCAAAATATTAATAAGAATATACTTGGTAAAGTAAGGTAAAGATAATAAATAATTTTAGTAAATTTCGGCATGACCTGCCCGTTTATAAAGCATTTCCCGAGTCAACGACTCTTTTATATACAAATAACGTTAATAATATAAGTATAGATATTAATATGATTGGATATATCATTCACGTTGTCCATTAGTTGTTCAGGTTTATCGACCATTTCGTATAGTTCGGGTTCCAGGTACGTTAAGATCTTTAAGGGCCTAACGTACCCTACCGTCTCGTGAACCAAAGGGTCCATAAGTCCAAATAACCATAGCCGCAAATCCAATACGTCCAATACAAGTTCACAAGTCATAATACAAGTCATCAATGCGGATATCAAATCCATTATTCAAATAAGTAACATTAACAATTTATATTTTAGGTTTCAAAGTTGTTATTNTAATAATAATAATAGTGATAATAAGGTTATAAATAATAATGTAACCAAAATCCGAGACCAAAACCATATCCCGACAAAACATAACCAATCCACAATCCCATATCTCGCCTCAACCAACTTTACCAAACCAATTCTATACCTAATCTCATCGGCTAACTCATAAACCAAACCAAAATACATTTCGCAAACCACTTCGGCTCAACCAAAACCTCATCCAAATCCAATTACCATAAAACCAAGTCACCAATAATAATAACAACAACAAAAATAACCACTCACCACCACCAACGTGGCTCGGTGGTGGTGAGCCGTGGCTGCCGAGACCTCAACCAAACCAAACGACCTCAAAAATATCACAAACAATCCAAATATTACTCTTATTCGCTACCAAACTCGACCCAAACATCAATATAACCACAACCTCACCGAGTCAAGCGAGTTGACTCGGTGAGTCGACCCGAGTCGCGACGAAAATCGAACCAAGACCAAACCACACGAGTTTAAACCATTTAAACATATTAAAAACGTTTTTATATAAAAAAAAATAATCAAAAACGTTCGGTTTTTAATAAATACGAAAACTAAGGTTTCGTTTTATGGGGTTTTTAGTAATGAAAACATGTGAAAAAGGGTGGGAAAGACTCGTATACCAAAAGGTCTCGTCGGAAAATGAATTGGCCGGAAAAAGGACGAAAGTCGATTTCTTATTTTTGGGTTTTGGGGCGCGTTAGGGGGTTTCAAGCGAAATGGTTTGCGGGGATGAATCGGGGATGTCCCGATCTATGAAATTGGATAGGTGGTGTAGTTGTGGGTGGCCGGAATATTTTCCGGTGACTGGAATTTGTGCCGGATTCTGGGTTGGGTTGTTTGCCGGCGGCGTGGGAAGAGAGAGAGGGAAGAGAGAGAAAGAAATGTGTGTGTGTGTGTTGTTATTAATAAAAATGAGGGGAAGTAATTTAGTTGGGGTATTTATAGGTGGAAGGTTTGGGTGGGATTGAAATTAAATAAAGTGTGGGGTGTTTATTGAAAATAAACTCAAGGGACTAGTTTCGCCAATAGGTTAAACTTTTCATAAAAACGGTTCGGGACTCGAATGACATAGCAAACGGACTCGAAAAATTATAAGACTTGCGCCATCGTTCACGAAATAGTTTTTCCAATAAAATCAAGCATAAACTTCAGAGTTTTTCTCAAACTCAAAATAAATCAAATAATTTGGCAAATAATTTTGACCTTAGTTTAAGTGTTATAAAGACCTAAAACTAACGTTAAACGCCAAAGATATCGTGTTTTTGTGTTTGTGATCGTGCAGGAAAGGATATTGCATAAACGACATGAAAAGCAACCAAATAGCCTAAAACGAGCACGAGATGTGGAAAAGTGTCAAGAGGCCGAGTCAACGATGAAATCTACTTAAGAAAAGCCCAAGTCGACAAAGTTATTTCTTAAAAGCTCAAAAAGATGAAAGAAACGCTTAATCGAAGTTGCAAGAGACTTAATAGAAGAAGCTTTCCAAATTCGAACAAGTGATCATTTTTACATCTTTGAAGACCTTTGAAATACGAGTCAACTCAAGTCCTCAAGTTACCGAGTGTTACGTTTAATGTTTAAGAACGTTTAATAGTTTGTAACATAGTTTTAGTGTTCTTTTCATGAGTTGTAAAGGTTCAAGGGCTAAACGTGCAACATTGTAAAACTTTTACAAGCTCTTGACCTATAATTAGAGATCACCACCTCATTTGGAGGGTTGGTTAG